>JAVJIF010019500.1:0-96943 GCA_038442645.1 Agave tequilana | reverse complement strand
AGCTTTCGCTATGGAAGGTTCAAGACCTAGTTCACCTATCCGGATACAGTTTCTTTTCTAAAGTATCTTTCACTATAGAGTCAGCTCTTTGTGTGTCAATTCATTGAATCTTCATTCATATAGGGGATTGTTGGGAAAACAAAAAAATTAAAACATGAATCTTTGAGCTGAATTTAGGCAAGATCGTTGATAAAATCAACTGGATAATGGTTGGAATGTGTTCTCCTTCCATTGGGATGAACGTGGTATATTTACATGTTCAATTCCGTTTTAGAATGAATGAGATATTTAAATCTAAAGTTTGCCCAATTCAAAAGTTAAAGGGGATTAAAGGTACTAAAAAGAATTTAGTCCCACATTGAAATGGGGTGGAAGTTTGAAGTGTTTAAATAGAGGAAAATGGGAACAAAGGGCATCCCTTTAGGCACGCCCTTTGGGTACTTGAAGTTGTCGCGCGCGATTAGGGGGACACATGCCTACACGCGCGTGCGTCGCCGCCGCCCGCCCGGTCCGGCGTCGGGGTCGGGGCACGGGGCCGGGTCGGGCGTGGGCGTGGGCTCGGATCCAACCCGGCCCGGTTCTTTTTAATTCGGCTACACGGGTTTGGTGCTACAGCGGGTCTCGACCCGACCCGCTCCGCTACCCTCGCGCTGCACTGCAACGATTCAGACAGGAACCGTCGCAACTGTCCCTGGACGATTCTGCCCTCCAACGGGTTCTCAGGAGCGCTATAAATAGTGCTCCCCACCGTGGACTAGAAAACACAGCGAAAACGCAATTCTTCTCTCCCTCCTTTTACACTGAAGATCAAATCTAATAAGAGTCAGACTGAAGATCAGATTTCTAAAGAAAAATCTGAAGCAAGATTCGTTCTGAAAGAGGCTTAGAAAATTCAACAGTGAATAATCCTCCAAAGTTAAGACAAACATTCTTCCTGAAATTTGTCATCATCCTGCTGCACTGAAATCCTGTGAAGGTACTGATTAACTACGGTTCGACCGTACGGTGATTTGGTAGTGCTATTTAAATACTGTAAAGGAGTGTTCAGTGTTGTATCTTGGGAGACCAGCGTCCAATAACCCGTTAGCACTGAAGCAGGAGGGCGTAATTGTCTTAAAGAGATTCCTATATGCGTACCTCACTCCAATTGTTGTATAAGTGCACTAACATTTTTTATATAGGGGTTATACTGAAATATTTATGCTCATAAATGTTACTGTATATTGAGACTGACTAATACTAGTCTAATGGTCTTTAACCAAGGAAGGTAATTGAAAGGTGGTTCTGTAATAAGAAACGTTCTACTGAACGGAAAACCTCCCACCTGATATTCAACGACCTGGCCAATTAGATCGGTTACATTGATTAGTTGTCAGATCTATTCCTGCACCCAACACTACTAGGTTCTTGTACACTGATTGCCAATTAAGCTACAACATACTAAAGAAACATTCTGTTCGATTTATATTAGACTCAAACTGAAAAGTCCATCGATTGAATATGTAAACTGTAAACGTAGAAGAATGTGATGATACTATAATAGGAAGTTGAAATAAAATTGAGACCATGCATACTAGCAGTATAGGGCGTGTTTGGATGTAAGGAATCACAGTGAAGTGAGGAAGTGGGGAAGTATAATTGCTCATTTCCCTATCTATCCAAACACCGAAAAGGAAAATAAGAAAACCCTCATTTCCCTTTTTCATCTCTCTTTTACACAACCATTTTCTCACTTCCAGAGTGCTACAGTTAATTTTGTGGTCATGTAAATCTCATTTATAATAAGTTATAGCATAAAACAGTTAATTTTTGGTCAAGTAAATCTCACTTGCATTCTAATTACAATCTATTTTTTATTTTTCTTAATTATTTTTATTTTATATTATTTTGCGGTCAACTTTGTGGTCAACTTTTCCACTTCCACTTTTCATTACCATCCAAACACCGGAAACGACAAAACATTTTCCAAACCACACTTCCCAACAATCATCCAAACACCAGAAAACTTACTACTCATTTCCCTTTTTCCTAAAGGAAATAAATCTTACTTCCTACTTCCTCACTTCACACCAATTCCTTAAATCAAACAGACCCATAATGGAAATCTAACATGGGTTTTCTATGTTTCCTGTCTTCCTCCTCTCCTTCGCAAGTCTGCCTATATTATTTAGCACAAATCAATCAACACAATAAAACCCAACAAAATAACTCTTTTTCACTTGGGTGCTTTTCTTACTCCAATCTCCAATGAAATACTTGCATAGCTAATTTGGGTTCTAAACAGAGCCCAAGAATTCAATCAAAAATCCAAATTCTATCGTAAGAATGTAACTTTTTTTTTTTTTTGCTTTTCCTCACCTCCTCGAATCTGCTGGCCCGAATGCCCGATTCCCACTCCGCATTAGATCGAACACCTGCGAGGACCTCTCCGTCGGGACTCCCATCTCATCATCATCCTCCACCTGCACGCTGCCCACATTAGGAACCCATTCCGAAATTAGCAAAAAAAAAACAACCACAAATCAAATACCCACCAACAAAAACTCATCCACGTCGTCGTAGGATTCCCCATCGGCACCACCAGAAACAGCCGCAGCAGAAGAGTCTGCCATCAGACGATCCCGCACGAGAGACGAGAAATAGAGGGAAAAAGCTAGAGATTTGTAAGGAAATCGAGATCGCTCAGTTGAGAAGGAGAAATAGAAGGGGGGAGGAGGAGGGATTGGGAATCGAAGCGTGTTCTAGCGAGGGACCGGCATTATCAAGCGGCCGAGAATTGGGAGACGTGTTCTCTCGATTCTCGACCACTGGCCAGGCCAGCTGTTCTCTCTCTCAATTTGCTCCCATTTTTTCTATGGGATTTTCTTTTTTCCTGAGGATTTAAAGAGAGTGGGGCCTGTCTTTTTTCTTTTCTATTAGTTGTTATTGTATAAATTGGACTGCTGCTGACTGGACTTCAAAAAAAGACCGCGGAGATAAAAGAACAAACACATTGTATTTTGTTTTTGTCTTTGTTTTTGTTTTGTCAAACCCATTTTGAGAAGCAAATGGCAAGTGAAGACAATAAAAAATAAAATAAAATTAAGCAGGTCTTATAGTTTTTAGTATAAACAAATCACGAGAAGAAAATCTATAGTCTACGTGTTAATCTCACGTTTTAGTGGCCCACTAACTGTTATTTATTAATTGGATTACATAAATAATAGCCTAACTGATATATAATGAGTGCCCAAATATAAAGGTTGTTTTTATTTAAGTTAAATAACCGTATGCGAGATCAAGGGCCATGATGGGTAGTTTTCTCCCATAACGGTTACTTGCTATTTTTGTGGACCCTCTTCTCTCCTCTAAAAAAGGCACACACACCCCTTATTGTGATTACACCATCAAATTACAGTTTTTGTGTTAGTGCATTAAGAGAGACAGAGAGAAGAAAGGAGACTACATTTAGGGTTTGCAAGGTGATATTAGAAGGGATCATCAATCTTTCTAATGGCTTCAGGTATGTACATATATATATATATATATATATATATATATATATATATATATATATATATATATACACATATATATATATATACACATATATATATATATATATATATATACACATATATATATATATATATATATATATATATACTTGTTCTTGAGGTGTATTGATTCTAGATCTATTGAGTGATTTTATCATTGGCATCCGCATTTTAGTCTTGGTGATTCTATCACCCTTTGTGCTTGTTGGTGACTCAATCACTATTAAAGTTTTGGGTGATTTCATCATCATGTAGAATTTAAAGTTTTTTTTTAATTTAATATTTGGTATCAGAGCCATGGTTTTGAATCTATTCATCTCAGAATGAAGTTATAAGTATACTGTTATTGGTTATAAGTATACTGTGAGTGTTTTATCCTCCTTTCAGTTCCTTTCAATTATGTGTATTGATTATATTATGATTCTATTGTGTACATAGAATTAGTGTAGAGATGGTGTATGTTGATGTGTGCAAGAGAGGATGCATATACATGTTTTATTGTGTAGAAGGATAGATTTTAGTATGCTCTGTTTGTGTTCTGGCAGGGTGATTAGTCGACTAATCCCTGAGATTAGTCGACTAATGACTCTGTTAGTCGACTACACCCAAACCCCTAGTCGACTAACTTACCTTCCAGGAGCGTTGCAGCTCTCTGTATATTTCTGTTAGTCGACTTGACAGTGTTAGTAGTCGACTAACAGTATGCCTAGTCGACTTACCCTTTGCCCTAGTCGACTAATAAGTGGACCTGGAGCTGTGTAGCCTCTGTTCTCTGTCAGTCGACTAGCCTTACCTTTATAGTCGACTTGCCTTGCCCCTAGTCGACTTGGACTTCCCTTGTAGTCGACTAACTCAACCTCCAGTCGACTAATCATCACCCCTAATTGACTAGTGTCTGTCTGATTGTTATGTATAGACATCTGATGGATTGTAGACTTTTAGGGTCTCAAATGGTTTTGACTTGCATCCATATATATTAAGTCTTTGACTAATATTTATAGTAATTTATGTATTCTTATTTTGAGTTCATGCTAATTGACTGTCGTTGAATAAAATTTGCCAATCACATAAATGTATGTTACACATTTAATATTATTGTGTTAATAGTGATTGAATTGGTCAAGTGACAATATTGGTGAATTATAGAATAACTCAAATAAAAGGTTAGAGAATATTATTGGTTAGTTTTATATTCATACGGTTTAATGATTTAGTAGTTGCCAAAGTGACCTACATTAGTGAGCCTTATGAATATACAACTACATAAAAGACTTGTCAATAAGGGTGACATTAAAGTCAATAATATTCTCGGTGGCGGTCTAGTTAGGAGATTGGGACTAACCCAAAGGAGAGTCTCTTTCAAATAATTACGAACCGGGTAGGGTAGTGTAATTTGTGCAACTTAGTGGTGTAGAATTGGATACCCAAAGGTAACATGACTTACTGTCTAAGTGGCATAAATTACATTAGACCTACATAGGTGATAAAAGGTCTCACCTGTAGAGTGAATGCTGGATATGCTTAGGTTTCGCCCAAAGGAGAAATCGAAGTGATATCAATAGTTCATCTTCATAAAATTTAAATTTTTTGTATTGACTCGAGGCCTTAATGTGAGCATTATCCTATTTTGTTTCAGTGAACGTTCCCACTTCCTTACACTCTCATGCATCTAGCATTCCAGCCCTGAATGGTACGAACTTTTCTGAATGGTTTGAGCATGTTCAATTCACACTGGGTGTACTGGATCTTGATCTGGCTCTTCTAGTTGAGAAACCTGAGGAAGTCACCACTGAAAGTACAGCAGATCAGGTTAGCCATGCTAAAGCCTGGGAAAGGTCGAACAGACTCAGTCTTATGTTTATTAAAATGACCATTGCCAACAATATCAAAACTTCGCTCCCTCAGACTGATAACGCTTCAGAACTCTTAACTGCTGTAAAAAACCGTTTTAAATCTGCTGATAAGTCATTGGCTGACACTCTTATGGCTGGGTTAACTACCATGAAATATGATGGTAGTAGAGGAATCCAAGAACATATCCTCAATATGACTGATAAAGCTGCAAAGTTAGGAACACTGGGAATGAAAGTAGATGAATCTTTCTTGGTACAGTTCATCCTCAACTCACTTCCTCCTCAATTCGGACCATTCAAGATTCACTATAATACTCATAAGGATAGGTGGAATTTGAATGAACTGACTAATATGTGCGTTCAAGAGGAGTGAGACTGAGGCAAGAAAGACATCACTCGGTGTTGGCAGTAACTCAAGGAGCTATACATAAGAAAGGAAAGTATGGAAAAGGTAAGAGGTTTCCACCGAAGAAAGGGAATGAACCTGTGAAAGTAGCCAGGGTCATGGAAAGAGTTTCACTGTCAAATGCTACTTTTGTGACAGAAAAGGACATGTGAAGAAGGATTGCAACAAGAGAAAGGCTTGGTTCGAAAAGAAAGGTATGAATCTTTCTTTTGTATGTTATGAATCAAATCTTGCTGAAGTTCCTTCTAATACTTGGTGGATTGACTCTGGAGCCACAACTTACATAACTAATTTAATGCAGGGATTCCTTACAACCAGGAAACCGAAGGAAAGTGAAATATTTGTCTTTATGGGGAACCGTCTCAAAGTGGAGGTTGAGACTGTTGGAACTTATCACCTACTCTTAGAGACGGGTCATCAGATGGATCTTGTAGACACTTTTTATGTACCTTCGATTTCTAGGAATTTAATGTCTTTATCCAAATTAGATGTTGCTGGATATTCAGTTTTATTTAGTTGTGGAAAACTCATTTGATGTTTAATTCATTTTCGGTTGGACATGGAATTTTATGTGATGGCTTATATAAAATTTCCTTGAATTATGAGTTTGCATAATCTCTTTTAACCCTGCATTCGAATGTTGGTTCTAAACGTGGCTTAATTGATGAAAAATCTTCTATCTTGTGGCATAGACGACTGGGGCATATCTCCAGGGATAGAATTGAAAGATTAGTGAAGAATAGGATTTTGGATAACCTAGACTTACTAATTTTGAATTGTGTGTGGATTGCATAAAAGGAAAGCAAACCAAACACACCAAGAAAGGTGCCACAAGAAGCAAAGAGCTTCTTGAGATTATTCATACAGACATTTGCGGACCACTCACTATTCCATGTTTTACGGGAGAGAGATACTTTATCACCTTTATAGACGATCTGTCTCGTTATGGTTATGTATATCTAATTCATGAAAAATCTCAGGCTGTTGACATCCTTGAGGTGTTCATTACAGAGGTCGAGAGACAATTAGATAGAAAAGTTAAAATCATAAGATCAGACCGAGGTGGTGAGTGTTATGGTAGATACGATGAGTCAGGACAGAATCCTGGCCCATTTGCCAAATTTCTAGAAAAGCATGGCATTTGTGCTCAATACACAATGCCAGGTACGCCTCAGCAGAATGGAGTTGCTGAAAGGCGAAACCGGACACTTATGGATATGGTTAGGAGCATGATGAGCTTCACTAATGTACCTAATTCATTGTGGAGTGAAGCCTTAAAGACTGCTATGTATATCTTGAACAGGGTTCCTAGTAAGGCAGTCTCAACAACTCCTTTCGAGTTGTGGACTGGTAGGAAACTTAGTTTAAGGCATTTACATGTTTGGGGTTGTCCAGCAGAGGCTAGAATATATAATCCACATGAAAGAAATTAGACTCCAGGACCATATCTGGATATTTCATTGGTTATCCAGATAAGTCTAAAGGGTACAAATTCTATTGTCCTAACCATAGTACCAGAATTGTTGAAACTGGTAATGTCAGATTCCTTGAGAATGGCAAAATTAATGGGAGTGATGAACCAAGAAAGGTGGATCTTGAGGTGATAAGGGTAAATATCCCAATACCCTTTCCTTCAAGAGAAATTGTTGTCCCTCAGCTTAATCATCAAGCTGAGTCATCAGAACAACATAATGAAAATGGTTCACCACTTCATGAGGATATCGCCACTGAAAATGTTGTAGAACCACCACAACCGGCAGCTTTGAGGAGATCTCAGAGGGAAAGAAGATCTGCCATTTCAGATGATTATGTGGTGTATCTACAGGAATCTGATTTCGATATTGGGATTAATAAAGATCCAGTTTCATTTTCACAAGCCATCGAAAGTAATGATTCTAGCAAATGGATTGATGCTATGAATGAGGAGTTGAAATCTATGGACCATAACAAAGTCTGGGATCTCGTCGAATTGCCTAGTAACTGTAAGAAAATCGGGTGTAATGGGTCTTTAAGACCAAGCGCGATGCCAAAGGCAATATCGAACGATATAAGGCCAGACTTGTGGCTAAAGGTTTCACTCAGAAAGAAGGCATTGATTATAGAGAAACCTTCTCTCCAGTATCAAAGAAGGACTCTTTTAGAATCATTATGGCCCTTGTAGCTCATTATGACTTAGAGTTACATCAAATGGATGTGAAAACAGCTTTTCTGAATGAAAATTTGGATGAGGAAATATACATGGAGCAACCTGAAGGGTTCGCAAAGAAAGAAATGAACACTTGGCTTGCAAATTAAAGAAATCCATCTACGGACTGAAACAAGCTTCCAGGCAATGGTATATAAAGTTCAATGATACCATTACCTCATTCGGATTTAAAGAAAACACTGTTGATCAGTGTATATATCTGAAGATCAGTGGGAGCAAGTTTATCTTTTTGGTTCTGTATGTGGATGATATTTTGTTAGCCAGTAGTGATATTAGTTTTACTGTATGAAACCAAAGACTATCTTACCAAGAACTTTAAGATGGTTGATATGGGTGAGGCAGCTTATGTCATTGGCATAGAGATCTTCAGGGATAGATCTCGAGGATTGTTAGGACTGTCTCAGAAAGGTTATATCAATCGAGTCTTGGAAAGATTTCACATGGAACTTTGTTCAGCCAGTTGTGCACCCATCATGAAGGGTGACAAATTAAGTGGGAGTCAGTGTCCTAGAAATGACTTAGAAAAGGAACAAATGCAGAAAGTTTCATATGCATCAGCAGTTGGGAGCTTGATGTATGCACAAACTTGTACCAGGCCAGATATCAGTTTTGCAGTTGGAATGTTAGGAAGATACCAGAGTAATCTAGGAATGGAGCATTGGAAATTGGCAAAGAAAGTGATGCGGTATCTTCAAGGGACGAAGGATCATATGCTCACATATAGGAGATCAGATCAGTTAGAAGTGATCGGTTATTCGGACTCAGATTTTGCTGATTGCCCAGATAGCAGAAAGTCTACCTCATGCTTTATATTCATGCTAGCTGGTGGGGCAATCTCGTGGAAGAGCGTAAAGCAGTCTATCACTGCTTCATCCACGATGGAGGCTGAGTTCGTAGCATGTTTCGAGGCCACGAGTCATGCATTATGGTTACGTAATTTTATCTCAGCACTTGGTGTAGTTGATTCTATTGCCAGGCCGCTGAAGATATTTTGTGATAATACAGCAGCCCTCTAAGAATGGAAAGTACTCTAGTGGTTCCAAACACATGGAACTTAAGTACTTAGTCGTTAGAGAAAGAGTTCAGAAATAACAAGTGTCAATTGAGAATTTAAGTACCACTCTAATGGTTGCTGATCCGTTGACCAAGGGATTGCCTCCAAAGACATTCAAAGAACATGTTATTAGAATGGGTCTTTTGAGTAATCTGTAATGTATGTTTTGGTGGTTATATAATTGACATTATTGCGCAATAAAAGTTTGTTTCTGTATTTCCTGTTATCCAACTATGTGTGCACATATTATGTATGGATGTTTGTTAAACAGGCAAAGTCTTGACAAGACAAATTACAGGGGCCGTTTCGGTTACAGACTCTATTAGTGAGGGTTATCAGTGTTGTGGTACGTAGAAGGGAGTATGACATAAATGTTGTATAACCGCTATGACTCACATGGTGGTCCAAGCTAATTGCAGTATTACAGTATCTCATTATTTGGGCTTATCAGTTATTATTTTCAAAATTCGTGATCACGTGTCAAAGTTTTTCAGTATGGAATCCAACGGAGTCAAATGTATTTAAATGAGTCTTTTTTTGTTTGTTTTCTAAAATTGTAACGTAATCGGCTAGTGGTCCAAGTGGGAGAATGTTAGTCTCACGTTTTAGTGGCCCACTAACCGTTATTTATTAATTGAATTCCATAAATAATAGCCTAACTGATATATAATGAGTGCCCAAATATAAAGGTTGTTTTTATTTAAGTTAAATAACCGTATGGGAGATCAAGGGCCATGATGGGTGGTTTTCTCCCATAACGGTTACTTGCTATTTTTGTGGACCCTCTTCTCTCCTCTAAAAAAGGCACATACACCCCTTATTGTGATTACACCATCAAATTACAGTTTTTGTGTTAATGCATTAAGAGAGACAGAGAGAAGAAAGGAGACTACATTTAGGGTTTGCAAGGAGATATTAGAAGGGATCATCAATCTTTCTAATGGCTTCAGGTATGTACATAAAAATATATATATATATATATATATATATATATATATATATATATATAATATATATATATATATATATATATATATATATATATATATATATATATATATATATATACTTGTTCTTGAGGTGTATTGATTCTAGATCTATTGAGTGATTTTATCATTGGCTTCCGCATTTTAGTCTTAGTGATTCTATCACCCTTTGTGCTTGTTGGTGACTCAATCACCATTAAAGTTTTGGGTGATTTCATCATCATGTAAGAATTTAAAGTTTTTTTTTAATTTAATACTACGACCATTGTAAAAAGCAAATAGTATAAAGCAATTTACATCCCTCTCATTTTATTATACGACTTAGTTTTACTATTATTTATTTTTTTTTATTTTTTATTTTGTATTTATAATTCAAACTCTCTATCTATCAAAAAAAAAAAGAATAAAGAAAAAAAACCTGAAACATCTCACTCTACAAATTCTCTCTTTCATTCTCAATTGCCCTCCTTCGTATCTCGGCCCTTCTACTTCTCTATCTCTCTCTGGGAAAAATCTTAGCCCAAACCCACCATCTTCTCCCTTGACTTCAGAAGAAGATATTTTGACTCAACTACATTACCTATATTGTCTTTGTCTTCTTCTTTATTATGTTTGTGACATTTTATTATGAAAGAGATCACGACAAATATGGTAGGTTTTTTCTAATATTGTTGGTTATTCATTGCATCATAAGAGGGTTCTGATTTGTGATTTTTTTGCAACGCAAAAGCGTGGAGAAGAGATCAAAGAGCACTTTGTTTTGATTTCTTAATTCTTTTCGTGATATTTTATTACAAAATAAAGCACGATAATTATGTTTTGTGGTTTTTTTGTAATGCAAAAGCGTGGAGAAGAGATCAAAGAGCACATTGTTTTGATTTCTTAATTCCGTTATGAAAGATATCAAGACGAGTATATTAGGGCTTGTTATTTTCGATTATTGATTAGTTCGTAAGAGGTTATCTGATTTGTGATATTCTATTTTTTCAATAAAGGAGCATGGGGAAGAGATTAAAGAGCGTATTGTTTTTAGTTTTTAATTTAGTCGTTGTCCGTGCTCTTATTGTCCGTGCTCTTACTATTGGGAATCTAGATGGCTGGTGTATGATTCTATTGTATTTTTTTTTTCTCTTCATGTTCTTTTATTGAACTTTGTATAATATTTTTCTATGTTTTACCTTTTCATGCTTCTTTCGGGTTTTTATTTTATATTTTTTAAATTGTGTTGAACATTTCCTCTTATTTTCTTTTCAACATTTTTATCTTCTCTTTTACTTCATATCAAAAAATTTAGTTTTTATTATTTTTGATTCTCCTCTCATAATTTTCGCTATCTTTTTTGTTTTATTTATTAAAAAATTCGTTTCTTTTTTCCAACGGTGAATATTTTTACTCTTTTTCCATTCTTTTTTTTCAAGATTTTTCTTTTCATTTTATCAATTATGATCTCTTTATACCAATTTTTTCCTTTTTATTTAATTTTTTGTATACGCCTTTGTTTTCATATATTTCTCATTTTTAATTTCTTTTCGGTAAAGTCTAGTAAATTTTTTTCAAATATTTCTTTTATTTTATCTATTTTTTATTTCTTATTTCTTATTATTATATTAAAGTCATTTCAATAAAATTTTCCTTCATATTTTTGGAATGTTTGACTTCTTTTCTTCACAATTATTTTCTTTTCTTTTTTTCCAATTTTTCATTTTTTGGATTTTTTCTAGTATTTTGTTCTTTTTTTCTTTCTTCCCCCTTTAATTTTCAATTTTCATGATTCTTTATCTTATTCTAGTATTATGTAATTTATTTTTTTAGAATTTTTATATTCTTTATATTTTTTAATATGTTCCACTTTTTATTTCACTCTTATTTTTTTAATCTTTTTATTTTTCTTTTTCTTTTTTAATTGAGCCTTATTTTAATATCTCCATTTTGTATTCCCCCCTCAATTTTACTATTTACTTTCAAAATTTTCCTTTTTTCATTTTAATTTTTATTCTAATATTCCTTGTTTTCTCTTTTATTTTTTTATTCTAACGACCTATTATTTATTCTTCTTTTCAAGTTTTTTAAACTCTTTTCCCCTTTGTTAATTCTTTCTTTTATTTTTTCTTTTATTTTTTAAACATTATATTTTTATCTTCCATTGCTTGTTTTACAATTTTGTTCTCCTGTTTATATTTTTTTACTTTGTTCTTTTTTTTTCTTTTCTTATTCTTTCAAAGATCTTTTTTTGTTCTTTCACCTATCGATTTAATAGATATTTTTTCTTTTCAAATTTCTTTAATTTTAATACCTGATAGTCTTTCATTTCCTTATAACTTACTTTTTTTATATTAGATTTTAATTTTTTTTATTTTAACCATATATTTATTTTTTTTCAAGTTCTACTCTATATATTTCTAAAATTATTTTTTAACTTCTTTTATATTATTACTTTTTGTTTCGCCTTTTATTTCTTTTATTTTTTCGATAGTGTTTTATTTTTTAAAGTTCTCTTTTTTAAATATATTATTCTACTTTTTCATTCTTTCTTTCTTTGTTTCTAAATTTTTAAAAGGGATTTCGCTACAGCCCCTATATCAAATTGTAATTCGAAAAAACTCAGCATCATAATTTAATTCGCTACGGTCACCTCTTTTTTTAAACCAATCAGATGCGCTTACGTATAAAGCATAGAAGCGATCCTCGGCGATGAAAGATGCAAATGCCTCGCAATAATCGCCTCGAAAAAAAACAAACTGCTTCGAAAATTTAGACGGCTGGTATATAGAAGTCTGTGACCATGTTCGCAGTCCTTAAAAAAATGCCCTATTTATTGTTGGAATTGAAGAATATAAAGGTGAATCTTCGAGTTGAATTATGGCAAGATCCGTTGATGGAATCAACCGGATGATGGTTGGAGTGTGTTCTCCTTCCATTTGTGATGAACGTGGTATATTCACATGTTCAATTCCGACTTCGAATGAATGAGATATTCAAGTCCAATGATTGCCTAATTCAAAGCCAAAACGGGACTAAAGGTAGCTTAAAGCATTTAGTCCCACATTGGCCGTGGGATGGAAGTTTGTGGTGTATATATAGAGAAAATTGAGAACAAAGGGCGTGCCCTTTGGGTACTTGGAGTTTTTCGCGCGCGAAAAGGAGGGAACTATGCACGTATGTGCGCGCGCGCGCCGCCGCTGGCGGCCGGCCGGCGCCGGCGCCGGTGCCGGTGCCGGGCTCGGGTCCGGGTTTGGGTTGGGTTTGGGTGAGTTCGGGTTCCCTACCTGGCCTGGTTCTTTTTGAATTGGGTCTCAAGGTATGATCCGAACCAGATCCACTTCCAAACCAGACCGGACCCGATCCACCAACAGGTTGCGAACCTGTTGGACTGCCCGCTCCGCTGTCAGGATCTGAACCGATCCGCCAACGGTCGCGAACCAGTTGGCAGACCAAAGGTTGCAGCCTGCCAAAGGGTGCGAACCAGTTGGCAGGCCAAAGGGTGCGAACCAGTTGGCAGGCCAAAGGGTGCGAACCAGTTGGCAGGCCAAAGGGTGCGAACCAGTTGGCAGACCAAAGGGTGCGAACCAGTTGGCAGACCAAAGGGTGCAGCCTTTGGTTGGGTTCAGACCTGAAGGCCCCTTTTGAAATGCTATATAAAGCATTCCAAGTTCTCATTTTAACACACACCAAATCTGAGATTTCTCTCTCTCTCTAAAAGTTCTGACTTCGGTTCTGAATTGGGCTCCAGCGAAGTGGGAATCCACGACTTCCAGAGCGACTTCCAACGAAGTGGGAATCCGCGACTTCCAAGTGAAGTGGGAATCCAAAGCGACTTCCTAAAGGAGATTCTGTCAAAATTCTTCAACCTTCCTACGTCCTCAACAGTGGTGTTCCTCCAAAAGAGTAAGACAAATATTCATTTGAAATTTGTCGTTATACCGCTGTTTTGCTAATCCTGTGTAGGTACTGGTTGACTACGGTTCGACCGTACGGTGATTTGGTAGTGCTATCCAAATACCGTGAAGAAGTGTTGTATCTTGGGAGACCAGCGTCCATTATCCCGTTAGCACCGGTGCGGGGGACGTAATTGTCTTAAGGAGATTCGCTGTAAGCGTACCTCACTTCAAATATTGTATAAGTGGACTAAGTCCTTTATACAGGGGATATACTTTACAGTATATCGAGATTGACTTAGATTCAGTCTAAGTGTTACTGTATAAGTGGATTAAGTCCTTTATACAGGGGATATACTTTATAGTATATCGAGACTGACTTGGATTCAGTCTAATTGGTGCTTAAACTAAGGAAGGAAATTGAAAGGTGGTTCTTAAATTAAGGAACGTTCTATTGAACGGAAAACCTCCCACCTGATATTTGCCGACCTGGCCAATTAGATTGTTGATATCTCAGTGATCTTGATTAGTTGTCAGATTGATTCTTGTTAAGCAGAATACCCAACAATCTTAAGACAATTACAGTTTCTTACTTCTGTTCTGCTTGAACTTACAGAAGATGTCTGAGACTAATCAAGATAGCTCAAGTAAGGCACCAAACATGCTACAAGCATTGATGCCTACTCCACTTCCTAACCCGAAGCCGGAGAAGCCAGGAAAATTTGATGGCACAGAATTCAAGAGGTGGCAACAGAAGATGCTCTTCTACTTGACCACTCTTCATCTGGCCAGATTCCTGGAAGAAGATCCACCAGAGCCTGCAACTGATGCATGGACTCAATGTGACTTCCTTTGCCGAAATTATGTTTTAAATGGACTGGATGACTCTATTTACAATGTCTACAGTCCTATCACAACGGCAAAGAAGTTATGGATCAGTCTTGACAAGAAGTACAAGACTGAGGATGCTGGTACCAAGAAGTTCGTCGTTGGACGATTTCTGGAGTACAAAATGGTGGACAGCAAGACTGTAATCAGTCAGGTGCAAGAGTTCCAACTTATCTTGCATGAGATAGAAGCCGAAGGTATGATCCTACCTGAAAATTTTCAGGTTGCTACTATCGTGGAGAAACTCCCACCTGCGTGGAGAGATTTCAAGAACTACCTTAAGCACAAGCGAAAGGAGCTAAAGTTGGAGGATCTCATTGTGAGGCTTCGTATAGAGGAGGACAACCGCAAGTCCGAGAAAAGGAGCAGCAAGAATTCCTACGAAGCAAAAGCAAATGTGATCGAGGACTCAAAGGGAAAGCGTCTTCTTCCAAAAGCTTGAAGAGGAAGAAACCTTCCCAGGGGTACAAAGGCAAGGCTCAAGACGATAGAAACATGCGCTTCAAAGGGACCTGTTACATCTGCAACAAAGAAGGTCACAAAGCAAATGAATGCCGCAGCCGTCTTAAGAAGAACAAGAAGAGTCAACCACAGGCGAACATGACCAACCATGAATCTCCAAGCCTTTCTGCTGTGGTGTCAGAAGTGAACCTGACAACCAACAACAAGGATTGGTGGGTAGACACTGGAGCTACCCGGCACATCTGCTCGGAGAAATTGTTATTCTCAGAATATCAAAGGCTAGAGCAAGATGAACAGCTATTCATGGGTAATTCAACTTCCTCAAAGGTTGAAGGAAAGGGAAAGGTCATCCTGAAGTGGACATCGGGGAAAGAGCTTACTCTTAACGATGTCCTTCATGTTCCAGACATCCGCAAGAATTTGATCTCCGGATCAATACTTAGTAAGAAAGGATTTAGAATTGTATTTGAATCTGACAAATTTGTACTTACTAAGGGAGGGATGTATGTGGGAAAGGGCTATCTTGTTGATGGACTTTTTAAAGCCAATGTTGCAGTGGTTGATAAAAAGTCCGTGTATTTGTACCCAAAGCTAATAAATAAAGGAAAATCTTCTGTTTATTTGCTTGAGTCTCCTAATTTGTGGCATGCTAGATTAGGGCATGTAAATTACAAGTCTTTGAAAAACTTGTCTAATCTGGGATATATTCCTAAACTCAACTTGGAAGAAATTCGCAAGTGTGAGGTTTGTGTTGAGGCCAAGTTGGCTAAAAATTCATTTCACTCAATAGATCGAAATACAGAACCTTTAGGGTTAATTCATAGCGATCTATGTGACTTGAAGTTTATGCCAACTAGAGGCGGTAAAAAGTATTTCATTACTTTTATCGATGACTGTACAAGATACTGTTATGTGTATCTTTTAAACAGTAAGGATGAGGCAATAAATATGTTTACAACATATAAAGCCGAAGTTGAGAATCAACTCAACAAGAAAATCAAGATTCTAAAATCCGATAGAGGCGGAGAATATGAATCAAATGATTTTAGTGAGTTATGTGCTAGTTTTGGTATAATCCATCAAACTACAGCACCATACACTCCTCAGCAGAATGGAATTGCTGAACGGAAGAACAGAACTTTGAAGGAGATGGTTAATTCCATGCTCGTAAGTTCTGGAGCTCCGCAGAACTTGTGGGGGGAAGCTCTATTAACTGCAAATCATATTCTAAATAGAGTACCCCACAAGAAACTTGGTCTTATACCATTCGAGTTATGGCATGGAAGGACACCTTCCTACCATTACCTCAAAATGTGGGGGTGCCTTGCAAAGGTGCTGGCACCATTACCCAAAAAGACTAAGTTGGGAGCAAAAACTATGGACTGCATATTCATAGGCTATGCCTTGAATAGCAGTGCCTACAGATTTCTGGTTCATAATCAGAAATACCTGATATTCATGTAAACATGATTATCGAATCTCGAGATGCTGTTGTAATACCCCGTTTCCAGACTACGTACTTAGTTGCGTATTCAGCTTTTCGATCGTATTTTTCGATTTACTTCCTGTATTTGACCGATTTCACTTTCAAATATCATTTTCCAATATACTAGATTTTCTAGGATTTTCTGGATTTTTCTTGAATTAGAATGAATTTCTTCAAAACCGGTGTCGACCAGTGTCGCTGATCGATTCCTGGAATTTTAATTCTCAAACAATTAGGAATTTCTAGATGGTCCTTTAGACTTTATTTCTTAGAATCATATTCCCTACTTAAATACTTTTTCTGAGAATTTTATAAATTTATGAAAACTCCAACGGAGTCGGTAGATAACTGATTCCGGGATTTTTAGTTTTAAACTATACAGTATTTCTTCAAACGAATTTCACCATGAGTCTTCAAATATTATTCTTGATTTTTGGTAAAATTTTCAGATCATTCCGAGATACTTGAATTTCGGGCATTTTTGTTCAATTATTGCAAATTCCATTTTCCACCTCATGTGCCACCTCAATTCCCACTCACCCTTCACCTAACCCCACTCACTCTCTCTCTCCTTCCCATGGCCGGCCAAGTGGCCAGGTGAGGGACACCTCACCCCTCCCTTTTTGCAAGAAGGCCCCTCTCATCCATCTAAATTCCAACCCCTTTACAAAATCCCAACCCTATAAATACATTTTCATTTGCAAATCACTCTTTTCTCCTCTTTCACTTCAACAAGAGAAACCTTCACCAAAGTCTCTCCTCCTTCCTCAAACTGAACCCTAGCTCCAAGAACTCTCCAAACTCTTCATCTCCAGCTCAAGCCTCTTCCTTGGAGTTTGGATCGTGGCTCTCTCCGTCGCCAAGGATCATTTGGGAGCTACTCGTCGTCAACAACCTTTTCGAGCTCACTAACTCGAATCAAACGGTTCCAAGTGAGTATTTCACTCACCAAGACTTGAATTAGCCCTAGGACACTTGTATCTACACCTCTTGTACACCTAGGTCACCAAAAACCATGAATTGAACCATCAAACACAATTTCCAGAAAATCTGTTCTGTCACTGTTTTTCCCACGATTAGTCGACTTACCCTAGGAGCTAGTCGACTAGAACACTTAGCTGAAACTTAGCTTTTCTGGAAAACACAGTATTAGTCGACTTACCCCAAATATCAGTCGACTAATCTCTTCTGGACATAAATCTCAACTCTCTGGAAATCCCTATTAGTCGACTCCTGAATCCTCCTAGTCGACTAATCCTCCCTGGACCAGAAATCCAACTTTCTGTATCAACAGACTTAGTCGACTTGAGTCTCTGTTAGTCGACTAGAGCTCCCTATTAGTCGACTAACCCTTACCCCTAGTCGACTAATTCTGACTGTGTGTCATAGTTAATTTCTGTTCTGAATTTGGTTCTTATACTTGTTACATGTGTATTATATCTTGCTTGTTCATGCTTCAATACTGGCTCTACATGACCTATTACTGGATGGATGTATCTCTTGTTATCTCATGACTTATTATTGCATATACTCGTTTCATGACATGTTAAATAGTAAACATCACCACTATCATGCCATCTCTTAAAACTAAGCATGATACACTTGACTTTTACATAAAAAGCACCAACTTACATATGGGTCGGGGGAAACATGCGGATATCGATACGTGTTCGTGTTTACAGTGGTATTAGGTATATTGTACAATCATATTCCGGTCTAACCTGCGGTACACCAGGGGACCGAGGGGAGTGCTTGCTCCCTATTCCTGAATCAGTCATGACAAAGGGCATACATAAGACCCTCCTGAATAGCCTAGCGGCTGGCTTCCGTCACCAAGCAACGGAACAATCCTGGACCGTTATCCCGGGCATGTACGGGGTCCACTGTAAACATAGTTCGTCGATAACCCCGCTGTTTCCAATAACAACCTTGTATTACTAGGATATGGATCTATGTGCGCTGGGACGCTGGGTCACATAGCTAGATATCACAGTAAAGCAAGTAATAATAATAATAGACTAGAGCTATGCATTCATTCCTTTCTGACTACAGATATATATGCTTTCCTTACCTGTTGGTTTATATTCATTAGACCGTTCCAGTTTTCTTTATTCATGTATCCTAGCCATTTGGCCATATATATTGTTCATTGTTATATGTCTTGATCCCTTGGATTTGCATATTCAGATTCCGAGGCTTGGGTCGAAGTGGAGCCATCCACCGAAGATCAGGCTTTCTTTAGTGAGCAGGCAGATTAGCTCCGGTCCTCGTGCCAGACTCTCTCTCCTTTTGTCTCACGGGATCTCCATCCTACTCGTGAGCTTTTTGTATACATATTGTATATATTCTTTTGGACTCGGTTATGATGTAATGCACACGTCATGTGTAATGCTTTATAATATCCTGTGATAACTTTGTATGTGTACTTCCTGTGTTGGCATATGTATGGATACCACGCTTTGTCGTGTACTCTGTTTCTTGTTGTACTTTAATGCTTAGCGTATACACGTGGGGGCAAGTTATGACCTACGTATATACGTCGCAGTGACGTCCCCGTATCTGTGGAATCGGGGCGTTACAGGTTGGTATCAGAGCCTCGGCTCTCACACCTAAAGTACAATCAAGCAGCAAATTAATGATTTGCTGGTGCCAACTACAATGTACAAAGTTATCTAGTCCTTCTTGATTCCTTCTTGATTCCATCCCTTGTGTCCTAAATTCCTTCCATTTTTCCAATTCCAGTTATCTTTCACCAATCGGTATGGAGAGAAGGACGGGCCGTAACAACTCTGGGCAAGCCTCTAATGGACCCACTGGAGACCATGTGGATATTCTGAGAGTCATTCAGACTATGATGGAGAACCAGCAGCAGCAGACGGAGCTCCTCCGGCAGGAGTTAGCAGCTCCTAAGGAGCAGAGGCCGGGAAATGTATCGGACTTCAGGCGGCTGCAACCAGCCATCTTCACGGGAGAAGAGAAGCCCTTGGATGCTGAGCAATGGCTGACAGATACCGCAGACTTGTTGAAGGCGGCCAGAGTACCGAAGGAGAATCAAGTGGAGGTCGCCAAGATTCAGCTGAAGGACATAGCCAGAACTTGGTGGCTAGCAGAAGAGGCCAGATTGGAGAAACCTGTCACCTGGGACACGTTCTCCAAGAGCTTTTATAGCAGGTTCTTCCCTGCCACTGCTCAGAAGGACATGGAAGAACAATTCATCAGGCTACAGCAAGGGAGTAGGTCCGTGGACGAGTATGCCGCGGAATTTCTCAGACTGAGCCGCTTTGCCCCGTACATGGTAACGGACGAGGAGAAGCGGGCAAGTAGGTTCCAGCAGGGCTTGCAGATGGACATTCAGATGTTCTTAATGCCCCAACAGCTGAAGACTTATTCTGAGGTTCTCACCATAGCTCGAGAGGTGGAGCGTGGGCTTGAGAAGAGGAAAGTTGACCAGATGGGGAACCAGGCCATGAAGAGGCCGTTTGTACCAATGGGAAGAGGAGGCCCATATAGAGCAGCAAAAGTTCAGAGACAACCATTCAGACCAGCTCCTTACCAGACGGCCCAACCATTTACATTCTGTAGCTATTGTCAGAAACCGGGCCACATTCGTCAGAATTGCCGTAGGGCAAATGGATTGTGTTTGGTGTGTGGATCCAGGGATCATTCTATAGAAGCCTGTCCGCACAGAAGGATGGGGATAGCCGGTCAAGCTTTGCCAGCACTTCCAGGACCCAATAGACAGAGAGCACTTCCAGGGCCACTTGGGCAGAGGAATCAGGGACCAGTGATGAGGAGAGCTCTTCCCCTTCCTCCACAGCATGTTGTTCGCCCAGTCCAGAGGGGAGCTAGGACAGCAGCAGGGCGTGGAAGAGGTCAAGCCTACAACTTGACGGAAGTGGAAGCTGAGACTTCTGAGGAGGTGATAACAGGTAATATCAGAGTGCATTCTCAACTGTTTTAGCCCTCTTCGATTCCGGTGCTTCGCATTGTTTTATCTCAGATCATTTTGTGGCATTGCATTCTATACCTGTTAAAGTGTTAGACCACAAATGAGAGATTAGTACCGGGAATGGAGTAGTCATGTCTTCTAGGGTTTGTGCTGATTGTCCAGTGGAACTTTGTGATAAGACCTTGGCCATAGATATGCTCGTGCTAGACACTAAAGGGTACGACGTAATCTTAGGCATGACCTGGCTCAGTCAGTACCATGCGGTTATTGACTGTAGGGAGAAGAAGATTATTTTCAGGATTCCCCGTCAACCGGAATTTCAATTTTGTGGTGAGGTGAAGTCTACCAAGAGAAAGACTCGGTTGACTACTTCAGAGGTTCAGAAAGGAGTACCGGTGTGGGATGAATTTCCAGGAGTGTTTGCTGAGATCTCAGGACTGCCACCAAAAAGGGTGATCGAGTTCTCAATTGATACTGTGCCTGGGACAGCTCCTATATCTAAGGCTCCGTACAGGATGGCGCCGACGGAGCTAGAGATTCTGAAGAAGCAGCTGCAGGAGTACTCTGATAAGGGATTGATTCGGCCAAGTGCTTCACCATGGGGAGCTCCAGTGCTATTGGCGAACAAGAAGGATGGTGGTAAGAGACTTTGTATTGATTACAGGGAATTGAACAAGGTTACCATCAAGAACAAGTATCCCTTGCCAAGGATTGATGATTTGTTTGATCAGCTTCATGGAGCCCGGGTATTCTCTAAGTTGGATTTGCAGTCGGGGTACCATCAGCTAAGGATGAAGACAGAGGATATCCCGAAGACGGCATTCAGGACCCGTTATGGCCACTATGAATTTCTAGTTATGCCTTTCGGAGTCACCAATGCCCCTGCAGTTTTCATGGATTTGATGAACCGAGTGTTCTCGCCCTACCTGGATCAGTTCGTTGTTGTCTTCATAGATGACATCTTGATCTATTCCAAGAACAACAGGGAGCATGCAGAACACTTGAGGATTGTGTTGCAGACCCTCCAGCAGGAGCAGCTTCATGCTAAGAGGAGCAAGTGTGACTTCTGGTTGGACAGTATAGCCTTCCTTGGGCACATAGTTTCAGCAGAAGGGATTTCAGTTGACCCCAGCAAAGTCCAGGCAGTGAGGGATTGGCAGATTCCGAGGACAGTGACTGAGATTAAGAGTTTTCTTGGACTAGCCGGATATTACAGACGCTTTGTCCAGGATTTCTCTAGGATTGCAGCTCCATTGACCAGGCTCACCAGGAAAGGAGAGAGGTACATTTGGACTGGGGAATGTACTGCAGCCTTTGAGCAATTGAAGCAGAGGCTCATTTCAGCTCCAATCTTGAGGACTCCCTCAGGTAGAGGAGGGATGGTCATCTACAGTGATGCATCAGGTAAAGGCCTGGGGTGTGTGCTTATGCAACATGGTTATGTTATAGCATATGCATCAAGGCAACTGAAGACTCACGAGCAGAATTACCCAACTCATGACTTGGAGCTTGCAGCTGTGATATTTGCATTGAAGATCTGGAGGCATTATCTTCTGGGAGATAAGGTGTTGATATACACGGATCACAAGAGCCTCAAGTATATTTTCTCACAGAAAGAGTTGAACATGAGGCAGAGGAGGTGGCTGGAGCTGATGGCGGACTATGATATTGACTTGCAATACCATCCAGGCAAGGTCAATACGGTTCCGGATGCACTGAGCAGGATGCCAGAGAATAGGGTGCTTGTCCAAATCACTCAGCAGAAGGAGTTGATTCAGGACATTATCAGCTTGGACTTGATGTTGGTTCGAGGAGCTGAGGAGGCAGGACAGCTCATGGCTTTGCAGATTCAGTCAACATTGATTGATGAGATCAAGGAAGCTCAGAAGGAAGACCCCAGATTGCAGACATTCCGAGCTCAGGTAGAGGCTGGATTGAGGACTGATATCTGTATTCATCCAGATGGTGCCTTATATTTTGGTAGCAGGATTTGTGTCCCTCAAGGTGAAGTTAGACAGAAGATTTTGGCAGAAGCTCACAGTTCAGCATATTCCATCCACCCAGGGGGAAACAAGATGTATCAGGACTTGAAGAAGCAGTTTTGGTGGAATGCTATGAAGAGGGAGATAGCTCAGTTTGTAGCCAAGTGCCTGGTATGCCAGCAGATAAAGATAGAGCATCAGAGGACAGCTGGACTTCTGCAACCTTTACCGATACCCGAATGGAAGTGGGAGCACATCACCATGGATTTTGTCACGGCATTACCTCGAAGTCCTAAAGGTAATAATGCTGTGTGGGTAATCATTGACCGTCTCACCAAGTCAGCTCACTTTATACCATTCAGGGTGGGACAGTCAACGGAGGTTCTGGCGGACAAGTACATGAAGGAGATAGTTCGTCTGCATGGAGTTCCAGTCAGTATTGTTTCAGATAGAGCACCAGATTCAGATCCCATTTCTGGGAGAGTCTCCAAGAAAGTTTGGGACCCGTCTGAAATTCAGTACATCATATCATCCTCAGACAGACGGACAATCTGAGAGGACTATCCAGATTCTTGAGGATATGTTGAGGGCCTGCATGATTGAATTCCAGGGATCATGGGAAGACCATCTTCACTTGGCGGAGTTTTCTTATAATAACAGTTACCAGGCAAGTATCAAGATGGCACCTTTTGAGGCACTGTATGGAAGGAAGTGTCGGTCACCGATTTGTTGGGATGAAGTCGGTGAGAGGAGACTTTTGGGGCCAGAGATTCTGATTCAGACCACAGAGAAAGTCAGAGTCATCAGAGATCACCTCAGGGCAGCGCAGAGTCGGCAGAAGAGTTGGGATGACACACAGAGAAGGCCATTGGAGTTCCAGGCAGGAGATCATGTGTTTTTAAAGGTATCACCTACCAAGGGAGTTATCCGGTTCGGTGCTCGTGGAAAGCTTAGTCCGAGGTACGTCGGCCCATTCGAGATCTTGGACCGTGTGGGAGATGTATCGTACAGATTGGCTTTACCTCCATCTTTGGAGGGAGTGCACAATGTTTTCCACGTATCACAGTTGAGGAAGTATGTAAAGGATGATAGTCATATTTTGGACCATTCAGAACTGGAACTGCAGCCAGATTTATCGTATCAGGGGGAGCCGATGGCCATTTTGGATAAGAGTGTGAAGACACTGAAGAACAAGGCTATACCATTGGTATTGGTGTCTTGGAACAGACATGCCCCTGGAGAGGCCACGTGGGAACGGGAGGATGTTATCCGGAGCGTTACCCTCAACTTTTCACATCTTGATTTGGTAAAAACTCTTTCCTTCTATTCTTTTCTACTGTTATCTTTCCTCTTATCCTTATCTATCTGTTTCCTTTCCTGTTACCTTTCACCTTATGAAATTTCGAGGACGAAATTTTTGTAAGGTGGGTGGATTGTAATACCCCGTTTCCAGACTACGTACTTAGTTGCGTATTCAGCTTTTCAATCGTATTTTTCGATTTACTTCCTGTATTTGACCGATTTCACTTTCAAATATCATTTTCCAATATACTAGATTTTCTAGGATTTTCTGGATTTTTCTTGAATTAGAATGAATTTCTTCAAAACCGGTGTCGACCAGTGTCGCTGATCGATTCCTAGAATTTTAATTCTCAAACAGTTAGGAATTTCTAGATGGTCCTTTAGACTTTATTTCTTAGAATCATATCCCTACTTAAATACTTTTTCTGAGAATTTTATAAATTTATGAAAACTCCAACGGAGTCGGTAGATAACTGATTCCGGGATTTTTAGTTTTTAAACTATACAGTATTTCTTCAAACGAATTTCACCATGAGTCTTCAAATATTATTCTTGATTTTTGGTAAAATTTTCAGATCATTCCGAGATACTTGAATTTCGGGCATTTTTGTTCAATTATTGCAAATTCCATTTTCCACCTCATGTGCCACCTCAATTCCCACTCACCCTTCACCTAACCCCACTCACTCTCTCTCTCCTTCCCATGGCCGGCCAAGTGGCCAGGTGAGGGACACCTCACCCTCCCTTTTTGCAAGAAGGCCCCTCTCATCCATCTAAATTCCAACCCCTTTACAAAATCCCAACCCTATAAATACATTTTCATTTGCAAATCACTCTTTTCTCCTCTTTCACTTCAACAAGAGAAACCTTCACCAAAGTCTCTCCTCCTTCCTCAAACTGAACCCTAGCTCCAAGAACTCTCCAAACTCTTCATCTCCAGCTCAAGCCTCTTCCTTGGAGTTTGGATCGTGGCTCTCTCCGTCGCCAAGGATCATTTGGGAGCTACTCGTCGTCAACAACCTTTCGAGCTCACTAACTCGAATCAAACGGTTCCAAGTGAGTATTTCACTCACCAAGACTTGAATTAGCCCTAGGACACTTGTATCTACACCTCTTGTACACCTAGGTCACCAAAACCATGAATTGAACCATCAAACACAATTTCCAGAAAATCTGTTCTGTCACTGTTTTTCCCACGATTAGTCGACTTACCCTAGGAGCTAGTCGATTAGAACACTTAGCTGAAACTTAGCTTTTCTGGAAAACACAGTATTAGTCGACTTACCCCAAATATCAGTCGACTAATCTCTTCTGGACATAAATCTCAACTCTCTGGAAATCCCTATTAGTCGACTCCTGAATCCTCCTAGTCGACTAATCCTCCCTGGACCAGAAATCCAACTTTCTGTATCAACAGACTTAGTCGACTTGAGTCTCTGTTAGTCGACTAGAGCTCCCTATTAGTCGACTAACCCTTACCCCTAGTCGACTAATTCTGACTGTGTGTCATAGTTAATTTCTGTTCTGAATTTGGTTCTTATACTTGTTACATGTGTATTATATCTTGCTTGTTCATGCTTCAATACTGGCTCTACATGACCTATTACTGGATGGATGTATCTCTTGTTATCTCATGACTTATTATTGCATATACTCGTTTCATGACATGTTAAATAGTAAACATCACCACTTATCATGCCATCTCTTAAAACTAAGCATGATACACTTGACTTTTACATAAAAAGCACCAACTTACATATGGGTCGGGGGAAACATGCGGATATCGATACGTGTTCGTGTTTACAGTGGTATTAGGTATATTGTACAATCATATTCCGGTCTAACCTGCGGTACACCAGGGGACCGAGGGGAGTGCTTGCTCCCTATTCCTGAATCAGTCATGACAAAGGGCATACATAAGACCCTCCTGAATAGCCTAGCGGCTGGCTTCCGTCACCAAGCAACGGAACAATCCTGGACCGTTATCCCGGGCATGTACGGGGTCCACTGTAAACATAGTTCGTCGATAACCCCGCTGTTTCCAATAACAACCTTGTATTACTAGGATATGGATCTATGTGCGCTGGGACGCTGGGTCACATAGCTAGATATCACAGTAAAGCAAGTAATAATAATAATAGACTAGAGCTATGCATTCATTCCTTTCTGACTACAGATATATATGCTTTCCTTACCTGTTGGTTTATATTCATTAGACCGTTCCAGTTTTCTTTATTCATGTATCCTAGCCATTTGGCCATATATATTGTTCATTGTTATATGTCTTGATCCCTTGGATTTGCATATTCAGATTCCGAGGCTTGGGTCGAAGTGGAGCCATCCACCGAAGATCAGGCTTTCTTTAGTGAGCAGGCAGATTAGCTCCGGTCCTCGTGCCAGACTCTCTCTCCTTTTGTCTCACGGGATCTCCATCCTACTCGTGAGCTTTTTGTATACATATTGTATATATTCTTTTGGACTCGGTTATGATGTAATGCACACGTCATGTGTAATGCTTTATAATATCCTGTGATAACTTTGTATGTGTACTTCCTGTGTTGGCATATGTATGGATACCACGCTTTGTCGTGTACTTTGTTTCTTGTTGTACTTTAATGCTTAGCGTATACACGTGGGGGCAAGTTATGACCTACGTATATACGTCGCAGTGACGTCCCCGTATCTGTGGAATCGGGGCGTTACAGCTGTGTTCTTTGAAGACATCTTTCCGTACAAACGGGAAGCAGATAAGACTTCTGGGAAAGAAAACACACGAGATGGCGTTCAGGGACGAAAGCCCCGAGGAACGAAATGTAAATGCGGAAATTGAACCAAGAAGAAGTCAGAGATCTAGAATCTCAAAATCTTTTGGTCCAGATTTCATAGCATACGCTATTGAGAGCGAGCCTCAAACATTTAAAGAGGCTATGTCAAACCCAGAAGCACAAATGTGGAAAGAAGCTATAAATAGCGAAATAGAATCCATACTAAGTAATCATACTTGGGAATTGGTAAACTTGCCTCCTGGAAGTAAACCAATTGGGTGTAAGTAGATTTTCAAACGAAAATTAAAACCCGATGGATCTATCGATCCGATGGATCTATCGATAAGTACAAGGCTAGATTAGTAGCCAAGGGTTATCGACAAATAGAAGGACTTGACTACTTCGATACTTATTCACCAGTAACAAGAATAACGTCCATACGGATGTTGATTGCGATTGCAGTATTGCACAACTTAGATATCCATCAAATGGATGTCAAGACTGCATTCTTAAATGGTGAATTAAGTGAAGAGATATATATGGAGCAACCTGAAGGATTTAAAGTCAAGGGCCAAGAACACAAGGTGTGTAAATTGGTAAAATCCTTATACGGTTTAAAGCAGGCTCCAAAACAATGGCATGAGAAATTTGATAGTGTCATGATCGAAGATGGATTCACTATAAATGAATGCGATAAGTGTGTTTACACGAAAACAGTTGGAAACGCATGTATCATTGTTTGTCTTTATGTAGACGACATGTTGATACTTGGGACTAATATTGAGATTATTAAGTCCACTAAACGAATGTTATCCAACAGTTTTGATATGAAGGATCTAGGGGTTGCTGATGTAATTTTAGGAATTAAAATTACTAGAACACCAGATGGAATCAGTCTATCTCAATCTCACTACGTGGATAAGATGATAGAAAGATTCAAGGACCATGGGATAAAGGAGAATACAAATCCTTTTCTCCCACACGTCCACCTTCATAAGAATACAGGAACTGGGATACGCCAGTTGGAGTATTCTCAGATTATCGGAAGTCTAATGTATTTAATGAATTGCACTAGACCCGATATTGCTTACGCTGTAAGCAAGTTGAGTAGATATACTAGTAATCCTAGTGATCTACATTGGACCGCTCTACTACGAGTATTGGGTTACGTATCACATACCAAGGAATATGCCTTGAGATATGGAAAGTATCCTCCTGTACTGGAAGGATACAGTGATGCTAATTGGATTGCAGATTCTGAGGAATCAAAATCAACTAGCGGATACGTATTTACTCTAGCAGGAGCAGCGGTATCATGGAAATCTTCTAAGCAAACATGTATTGCCTGTTCCACTATGGAATCGGAATTCATAGCCTTAGATAAGGCTGGAGAAGAAAGAGAATGGCTTCGACAATTCTTAGAAGATATACCGTTATGGCAAAAGCCAGTGCCCGCTATATGTATACACTGCGATAATCAAGCAGCTATATCTAGGGCACAAAATATGATATACAACGGTAAGTCTAGACATATTCGTCGTAGACATAATACCGTGAAGCAGTTGCTCTCAAATGGAATTATCTCTATTGACTTTGTATCGTCAAAGGATAATTTAGCGGATCCGCTTACTAAAGGTTTAAGTGGAGAGCGTATAAACTGCGCATCGAGGGGAATGGGTCTAAAAGCCTAACCTTACCGAGTCAGCTTAATGGAAACCTCACTTAGCGACTGGAGATCCCACGGACTAAGTTCAAGAGGAAAAACTAGTTATGATTGACTCAGCAAGTAAGCACTTGGGAGCTTGACTCCAATCCATTCCTAAGGTGCACATAAGTACTTGTCTACAAGTGGGTTAAGGATAAGCTTAACGCTTTTAATGATGCCTATATCTTGTTTCTAAACAAGTGGAGTAGAGTAGACTACTCTTAATAGGTCCATCACCTATGTGAGTATAGAGTTGGGTCGGCTCTTTGGGAATCTCTATGGAGGCTGTTATTCCCTAAAGATACTCTCTGAAACCAAGAATGTCCAGGGCCAAAACGGACACAACAGAGAACCAAAGTTGATTTGGAAAGTCACTGTGTGAAGCTTGTTGACTTGGCTTACACTAACGGCTAACAGTTCAAGACCTAGTTCACTGATTAGCCAGTAAGTCCGATAAAGCTTTCGCTATGGAAGGTTCAAGACCTAGTTCACCTATCCTTATGCAGTTTCTTTTCACAAGTACCTTTCACAATAGAGTCAGTCTCTTTGTGTGTCATTCCTTGAATCTCTCATTCATTGTGGGGGATTGTTGGAATTGAAGAATATAAAGGTGAATCTTCGAGTTGAATTATGGCAAGATCCGTTGATGGAATCAACCGGATGATGGTTGGAGTGTGTTCTCCTTCCATTTGTGATGAACGTGGTATATTCACATGTTCAATTCCGACTTCGAATGAATGAGATATTCAAGTTCAAAGATTGCCTAATTCAAAGCCAAAACGGGACTAAAGGTAGCTTAAAGTATTTAGTCCCACATTGGCCGTGGGATGAAAGTTTGTGGTGTATATATAGAGAAAATTGAGAACAAAGGGCGTGCCCTTTGGGTACTTGGAGTTTTCGCGCGCGAAAAGGAGGGAACTATGCACGTATGCGCGCGCGCGCGCCGCCGCTGGAGGCGGCGGCGGCGGCCGACCGGCCGGTGCCGGTGCCGGGTCCGGGTTTGGGTTTGGGTTTGGGTTTGGGTCTGAGTGAGTTCGGGTTCCCTACCTGGCCTGGTTCTTTTTGAATTGGGTCTCAAGGTATGATCCGAACCAGATCCACTTCCAAACCAGACCGGACCCGATCCACCAACAGGTTGCGAACCTGTTGGACTGCCCGCTCCGCTGTCAGGATCTGAACCGATCCGCCAACGGTCACGAACCAGTTGGACAGCCAACGGGTGCGAACCAGTTGCAGCCTGCCAAAGGTTGCGAACCAGTTGCAGCCTGCCAAAGGTTGCGAACCAGTTGGCAGGCCAAAGGGTGCGAACCAGTTGGCAGACCAAAGGGTGCGAACCAGTTGGCAGACCAAAGGGTGCAGCCTTTGGTTGGGTTCAGACCTGAAGGCCCCTTTTGAAATGCTATATAAAGCATTCCAAGTTCTCATTTTAACACACACCAAATCTGAGATTTCTCTCTCTCTCTAAAAGTTCTGACTTCGGTTCTGAACTGGGCTCCAGCGAAGTGGGAATCCACGACTTCCAGAGCGACTTCCAACGAAGTGGGAATCCGCGACTTCCAAGTGAAGTGGGAATCCAAAGCGACTTCCTAAAGGAGATTCTGTCAAAATTCTTCAACCTTCCTACGTCCTCAACAGTGGGTGTTCCTCCAAAAGAGTAAGACAAATATTCATTTGAAATTTGTCGTTATACCGCTGTTTTGCTAATCCTGTGTAGGTACTGGTTGACTACGGTTCGACCGTACGGTGATTTGGTAGTGCTATCCAAATACCGTGAAGAAGTGTTGTATCTTGGGAGACCAGCGTCCATTATCCCGTTAGCACCGGTGCGGGGGACGTAATTGTCTTAAGGAGATTCGCTGTAAGCGTACCTCACTTCAAATATTGTATAAGTGGACTAAGTCATTTATACAGGGGATATACTTTACAGTATATCGAGATTGACTTAGATTCAGTCTAAGTGTTACTGTATAAGTGGATTAAGTCCTTTATACAGGGGATATACTTTATAGTATATCGAGACTGACTTGGATTCAGTCTAATTGGTGCTTAAACTAAGGAAGGAAATTGAAAGGTGGTTCTTAAATTAAGGAACGTTCTATTGAACGGAAAACCTCCCACCTGATATTTGCCGACCTGGCCAATTAGATTGTTGATATCTCAGTGATCTTGATTAGTTGTCAGATTGATTCTTGTTAAGCAGAATACCCAACATTTATGAGTTTTTAATTAGATCGCAATCCTCACAAAAATGTCATATTTCTGAGTTTTTATAGGACTGCAACCAAGATTGTAGTTATCAAAAAATATCATGTTTCTGAACCTTTACAGGACTGGGACCATGATCACAGTCCTTCCTCTTTATTAGGACTGCGTTCATGATCGTTATCCTCACAAAAATGTCTTATTTTTTAGTGTTTATTACGACTGCGATCATGATCGCAGTCCTCACAAAAACACAATTTCTTTGCCTATATTGGAATTGCGATAGTGATCGCAGTCCTCGTAAAATGTCCTAATTTTGAATTAATAAAAGGAATGCGACCATAGTCGCAGTCTTCAAATAAAAGACTGTGATTATAGTCACAGTCCTCACAGAGGACTGTAATTATAAGCTACAATTCTTATATCAGCTTTGTCATCATCAGCAGACTCTCGTTCACTGATATCGAATGATGCCCAATGCTTTTCAGATCTAAAAACCACATCGATCACAAACACAAACGAAACTCATCGAGAACATTAACAAACAAGATCTGCAAAAAGTCGATCCCAAAAAAAAAATTGTCGGGGGGCTCCGCTCCATGAGACCTCCGGGAGGGGCTCGCCGTCCCTTCCAACCCCACGGCGACCTGATCGCGCAGGTCAATCTGTGAATTACTTTACGTCGGGTCAAGGTTAAGGGAAAAGCAACATCCGGGGCGATGAGGAGGGTAAAAGAGGAAATGAAAATATATAAAATGTGATAGTTTGGATGAATCATTTTATGATGATGTGGATGAGAATGTAGCGAATAAAAATAGACGGTGTGAGTTTTTTTCCTAATTATGAAGAAAAGTATGTGGCTATAGCGAAATTTTTCATTTTTTTAATTTATTTATTCCTTTTTCTTTCATTTCATTTTATATATTTCCTTCTTTTTAGGTTTTTTTTTAATATGTTTTCATATTCTATGGTTTTATTCTTATTTTGTTCTGTTTTTTCTAATTCTTTCTTTAATTTTTTTAAAGATATTTTCTTCTTTTTCTTCTTTTCTTTTTTCTCTATTCTTTATTTGTCATTGAATACTATTTTCTCCATATTAAATATATGTTCTCGAATGAGAATAGATATATCTTACACTGAATAGATAATTATATTTTTGAATAAATAATTCAATATAATCTTCATATCAAATTAGGAAATACTAAAAAAAATTTAAAATTTCACGTGCATGACACGTACACTTTTCTAGTAAGGGTAAATATGAATGATAAACTTTTTGTGTCACCTTACAATAGCCTCCTTTTTTAAAATATTTTTGGCATATAAATCAAAATTATTTCCATAACCTGGGCCTTGTTTGCCAAGTGGAGTTGGGAGTTAGAGTAAAGTGTTTTTTTTTTTTTTTTTTTTTGGAGAAAATACGATGGAGCTAACGCTCCAGCCATAAACTACATAATAATATATATAAATGTTCATAAAGTTCATACACCAAGACCAAAAGCCACAGATCAACCTACACAAAACTAAACACCAACATCTAACCAGAGTAAAGCATTATTAGTATTATAGTCCCAACAAAACAAAACTGTAAGCTAAATAACTAAAACATTCCAATTCCTGCTCAATCTGTCAAACAAATTCACCCTTCCCAGCGTCGACACTCTAAAAAGGAGAGCAACTACTATAAGATCAATAGCTTCGACACCATCCCAAAAGACTAGTCTGTTAGATGAAGTTACTCAAATCCTTATAAACCCAAGACCATCCCCATGTCTAGCCGATGTGGGACTATTTGTTCGACCCAAATCCCAACAATAGCCTCGTCTCTCTTCATTCTCCTACGAGCATATGTAAGAAAACATCCATCTTTCTCTTAATGAGAAACCCCAGATTACCTGTCAAAAAAATTAACAAGAAACAATATAGAATCAAGTAAAAATAAAATAGAAATAGCTTTATGATTGCAAATTCTCTCATTACACTCGGTCCAAAAAAATCCAAATATACGCCATCATAAGCATATTCCAAAGAACCATATTTCTACTATAAACTCGTTTTTTCTTCTCCAAAAAGTCCATCATGATTTAAAAGATCCAACTCTACCTTTAACACCTAAAGTTTCACTAAAAAAAATCTGAAGAAAAGAAAGAGTAAGACAAGAAATAAACAGATAACTAACCATCTCATTATGCTTAGAGAAGAAAACACATCAGAAACAAACTTTTAATATTCCTCAATCTTAAATTATCAATTGTCAAAAATTTATTCTGCACCACCAACCAAACAAGTATCCTGACTTTTAAAGAATCTATATTTTGACAAACAGTCTTACTCTAGGCTACCTTAAGCCCCCCAAATTCAAGAATTTAAAAAGAATTAATAGAAAAAACACCATCATCTTTTCATCTCCAAATAACATCTTCTTCACTCCATTTATAAGAGTTAAGAAAACAAATTAAATCAATTAAATAAGGAACCAAAGATATCTCAACCCCAGAGACAAACTGAATATAACATTACCTACTACCCTCCACCATTCTATAATGTGAGAATACATTTGCAAATTTACAGAAGCAATCTTAAACAATTTAGGATAAGTAGAAACTAATGTAATATCACCAATCCAAATATCTAACAAAAATCTAATGTTCTTACCATGGCCACATTTTAACTTAATTCTACATGTAAAACTCTCACTCCATTTCCAAATACCCCTCCAAAAAGCTGAAGCTCCCATAATAGACTTATCATCTAGTTTCTCTAACTTTCTCCTCTTAAAAAAAAAAAAATCAAATTTTAAGTTCACCCAATTGGAACCATAATTAATCAATCCAACACCAGGTGAAAAATTATTCTTGGTTAATTTAACCTAATGCCAGAATTTAAGGAATTATTATAATCAATTTGATTAAGCATGTGAATTATAAAGATTTATAGGCATGCTTATACATACATACATACATACATACATACATATATATATATATATATATATATATATATATATATATATATATATATATATAAAATAAAATTTATACAATTATATATATTGTATGTGAATAAATATAAAGAGTGGATTTATGTTGTATGTATGTGCAAATGGATGCATAAGTGTGTGTGTGTGTGTCCATGATTAGGTCTAACCATTGTGTGTTAGGGTGATGATTAAGGCTTGAATTGGATTAACCTCTCACTAGTCACACTTTGACCTCACCCTTACACGAGGAGTGAGTTGAAGAGTCAAAAGAGACAAAATGGGAACTTTTGTGTGATTTGGCTAGAGGAGGAGTTGGAGGAGTGGGAGTGTTGTGTTGGCATCATGAGAGATTTTCTCTCCATGCTATATATTAGCTAAATCACCCAAAAAAATTCACTCATTTCAACCATCTCATTCTCTCTCTTCAAATCCCCTCCTCTTCTTGAAGAACCATGCCATCCACGCTCTCTTCTGCTTGGTGATCTTTCCCCCTACACAACCACACTCATCCCTCTTTTGGTCTCCTTAACACACAATCCCCCTCTTCTTTCTTTCCCCTCTTTCTTTCTTCCTTATCGCGGCAAAAGCTGCCGGCGGCGGCTTCGGGCGACAACTCACGCGGCGGCGATTCCAGGTGAGCGCGGGGGTGCGGGTGGTGGTGGCTCCAGTCATAGTTAGGAGGAGGCCGATTTCCACCCTAGATCGCGTGAAAGTTCATCGATAATGAACGGTACCGTGTCGAAGAGATTTTGTTTGTGGGGGTAGTGTTGATAGTAATGTATAGTCTAAGTTAGCTACTAACTGAATCTTGGTCTCATCAGGACTATATAATGGGGTTTTAATTGTGTGCGTGTGTTCTTAATATAGGGGAACACTTGGAGTAGTTAACAGAATCCACGAGCACCGGCGATCATTGACAACCGGTGAGTAATTTAAGTCTAGTCTAACTAGAAATAATTTAGACACAAGAACTTGGCCAAGTCATAGTTTGTGACATTTTAAGTTCTCGTCAATGGCTGTTAATAATTGAGAGAAAAATTGGTAATTTGACCTTATGTGTGAATTGTCAAAATCTATAAAATTAGTAAACTGAAAGTTCCAATCCAGTTTCTGTGTGTATTCAAAATGAAATATACCATGTTATATATCATTGAAAAGATGAATGAGTCTACTTTCTAATGAGCTTTATTGTATCCTAATTGGATTCCTGTGGAAGGAATTATCACTAAATTATGACAGATTGGTTGAGTCTACGAATGTAGATCTCGTTAAATCCTCAATTAAGTTGAGCACGTAGGACTTGATTCTATAATAACTGATTATTTTGAATATGAAATATAGTGATAATCAATAATTATGATTATGAAATTGCTAATCCTAATCTCTTCTTAGTCAAGGAGGTATTAAGAGCATGAATAGTAACTAGAAGTACTACATGAATTAGAAATCATGTAATGGTGATCATGAACTCATTAATATGATACATTGGTGGTTAACTTGAAATCTTCATGAAACCATGTGATATTGATTAATTCATGATTGTTTATAAAACCAAGTGATGGGGATTAATTCATAATCGAGAATGAGACCATATGGTGGTAGTTAAGCGTGGGATATGACTATACATAAATTATATTGCATATCAAACTCATAATATTCAAGTAGACATTCTATAAACCCTAATCAAAATCAAAACCTGGATATTAAATTGGAAATCAGTCACCCATATTGATAACTATAATTTCCCTTCAAGCAATTAACTAAGTAAGTGATTAAATATTATGTCTTCCGGTAAATTGATCCCCACGATGTGTATGCACTTACAATTGTGTGTGACATATCAATATGTATATGAATGTGTATGTGATATTGAATGTGCATATATATGTACATGATAATTATTTGTATGTGAAGGAAGAGGCTGGAGGGATTCGGTAGGAGTCGAAGACGATGTGAATGAAGAGGCCAAAGGGATCCGGAAGGAGTCGAAAACGGAATGAAGAGAGGCTGGAGGGATCCGATAATGAAAGAAGATGGCGTGTGAACTCATTCACTAAATGTGATAATTGAATTGTATCTTTGTGTGAACCTATAATTTATGTATGTGATATACAATGACCTAAATTGTAAGCCATGAAACACTTGATAATGTGAAGTAGGTGTATGTGCATTTCAAGAATAAGGTATCTGACTAGTGTACGACCAACTAGTATCATGAATAAACTTTGGTCCTAACATATAGTTAAGACATCTATATTCCAAAACATAAAGTGTTGGAATATGAAATCGAAGAACTATGAATCAATAGATATTTAGATGACCTACACTACTCAGAATTTATGATCGAGAATTTAACCATATGCTGATGAAGCATGTATTCACATAGGCTTAATTCAGAGTTACTTTACTCATTGAGCTCTCAAGCTCACCCAGGTGTTTTCCATTTTTCAGGTCATGGCAAGGGTAAGAATCCAGTTTAAACCCCATCAAGCTGTAAGGAGGACCCTGATCAAGCATTATAGAATATTTTTGTTGATCCTTAAACTTTTTCTTTTGTACTATTAAAAGCCATGAAGTCTCTGTTAAGAAAATGAAAAATTTTAAGTGAACTTTGAGCTGAATTACGGTGATATCTATTGATAGAATCAACCGGATAATGGTTGGAGTGTGTTCTCCTTCCACTGGGGATCAACGTGGTATATTCACATGTTCAATTCTGTTTCCGAATGAATGAGATATTCAAGTTGAAAGTTAGCCTTATTCAATAGCTAAAGAGGACTAAAGGAAGCTAAAACAATTTAGTCCCACATTAGATATGGTGTGAAAAGCTGAAGTGTTTAAATATGAAAAGATGGGAATAAAGGGTGTGCCTTTTGGGTACTTGGAGTTTTCGCGCACGTTTGGGGGGAATCCATGCCCACGCGGGCGCCGCCCGTCCCGGCCCGGTGCCTCATCTGATTCTTTTTGGATCGGGCCACATGGGTGCAGATGAGTCGCGGGGTCTTGGATGCGGATCCACCCACTACCCGATACGAGCACTATAAATGGCACTTCTCTCCATCTTTTCTAAATACACAGAACATAGAGTTCCTCTCTACACCATCTTCAACAGAGAAATCTGATCTGAAAGAAGAAACATAAAATTTAACAGATTCTGAAGAGAAACAGAATTATTGTTTGAATTTGTGCCTTCTTAAGACATAAATTCTTCTTCTCTCTCTCTCTCATTTTTCTTATAGTGAATATTCCTCCATATTAAGACAAATATTCTCCTTAAAATTTGTCTTCACCCAAGTGATTTGAAAATCTAATTACTGAAGGTACTGATTAACTATGGTTCGACTGTACGTGATTTGATAGTTCTATCCAAATACCATGAAGGAGTATTGTATCTTAGGAGACCAGCGTCCAGTAACTCATTAGCACCGTAGCAGGGGACATAATTGTCTTAAGGAGATTTGCTACATGCATACCTCACTTCATTTACTGTATAATTGAACTAACGTTCTTTTTATGGGGTTTATGCTGGAATATTTATAAATGTCACTGTTAATATATTGAATATATATTGAGACTTACTAATACCAGTCTAATTGGTGTTCCATTAAGGAAGGCAATTAAAAGGTGATTCTGTAATTAAGGAACGTTCTATTAAACAGAAAACCTCCCACTTGATATTCACCGACCTGGCTAATTTGATCGGTGACATTAATTAGTTGTCAGAACTAACAGTCTTAAGACAATTATCTTTACTTGAAGTTACTTACTTCTATTTTGTTTGAATTGAAGAAGACGTTGGCCCAAAGGCCCATCACTCTAGTTTTGATGATGATTAACTTATGTAGTTATAGTTTACTAATAATCTTGTATTTATATAGTTTCAGTTATTGATCAAAATAGTAGTAGGTTTTTAGCTTCAACAAAGGAGTTCTAGAGCTATCACATGTAGATTCAAGAGCTCGCGCGTCAAGATTGCATCTAGCACTCGATTGGAGTCAAGCTTGTTGGATCGTTTTCGGATCGGGTTGTCTTGAAGATGAGGATCGTCAAGAAGACTTTGGTTTGTATTTAGTTTAGTATGTTTAGATCTTGTGTAAAGATTAGATAGTGTTGATATGCTCAAGTTCACACACACAAAAGTTTCAATATGTTTGATTTTCGATTAAATCGGTTTTAGATTTCATATCAAAAACATAAATATATATCTTATACATATATGAAGATACAGAGAGAGAAAGCCCTCCCATGTTGAGTCAGTTGCAGAAAACCTATTGGATTCTATCCATATATAATATGCTTCAAAGTTGTTTCAATATCGTGGTTTTGTATTTATACAAGTTTTGGAGAAAATGGTTTTTCATTTCAAAGTCCAAATTTTGGAAAATAGTTTAAGTATAATTTTCATATCACGAAAATGGTTCAAATAGTTTATAATATGTGTTAATTTTGGTCACATATATTTGTTATTCAAATATCTTATAAGAACTTATTTTTGTGCAATTAATGTGATTTTATGAGATTTAATTGGTAATAAATAACCTTAGTTTCAAGTCCCAGATTTTCAGCCTGACTTCACTGGCGGTCGACCGGACCAGGAGTCGGCCAACCGGACTGGTCGACCGATGTGCACGAGAGACGTGCACATGGCCAGCCTAAATGGCTCGTCAACCGCGTGGTCGACCGACTGATAACACCCAACTCTCAGGTGCTAGCCGGTCGATCGGGCGGTCGACCGCAGGCTTGGCCCGGTCGACCGGGAGGTCGATCGGAGGCACAACGGTCAGAAATATGACCGCTGTGCCGGTCGACCGGAAGGTCATTTTTGACCTTTCAAAACGGCCAACGGGCAGATTTTTGTGAGGCTATATATATGCCTTCTCTTGAGTTATTTTTAACAAGTTTTTTAAGAGCTATTTTTCTCATCTTTACAAGTGTTTTAGCAAGAAATTTTTAAGAGTTTTTGGGCTATAAAGATTTATCTTTATTTGTTTTCAAGGGTTGGAAAAATCAAAGAAAAAGAGAGTCTTTGGGAAAATTGTTTTGATCTTCATATCTATTTCATTCTTGTATTTTTTCAAGTGTTCTTCTTTGTGATTTATTTTTCAAACATCTTGTATTCTCACACTTGAGCTATCATCTCTATCCTATCTATAGGATCTTGTTTTTGTGGGAAAAATAGTTTGTGGTCTTTGAGATCATCAAGGTTGTTTGTGGTCTATTGAAATCACCAAGTGTTTGTAATCTCTTTGCTTTGAGTTTGTGTTCATCCCTCTAAGTGTAGAGGAGATTATAATTTGGGTTTGTTGTTGTCCCTCTTATGTAGAGGTGATTGTGGTAAAGTTTTGGCTTTGTGCCTTATCCCTCTTAGTGAAGAGGAGATTGTTGTTTGGCTTAGTGCCTTATCCCTCTTGTGTGAGGTGATAGTTATTGTGCCTTACCTCTTGTGTAGAGGTTGTTTTGTTGGAGAGAGGAGTTGTGTACTCCTAGTTTGTATTTGTCAAATCCTCGTGGAGGTTCCCTGTGTTGGAAGTCCTGTGTGAACGTATAGTGGAAATCCTTCTGTGTGAAGGCGGGGACGTAGAGCAGTGACTCAAACCTCGAAATATATCTCGGTGTTTGCGATTGATCCACTATCTCTAAACTCTCTCTTATCTTGCATTGATTCATATTGCTCATATCATATATGTGCTTGGTATTGATTTTTTGCCTCACTAGTGTTGAACCAAGAGAGCTACATATAGCACCTCAACTCTTATTTAGAGGATTTAGAAGAGATAGTCCAGAGCCCATAACCGGGAATTCGGCTACACTCTTTGGTTACACTTAGTGTGTTGCAATTAGTTTTTAATTCCGTACCATTTGTCATTAGATTAGCCATACGCCTATTCACCCTCCCTAGGTGTATTTTTAATTGGTATCAGAGCCTATGCTCCTAATATTAGGTTTAACCACCTAGGAGCGAGATCTTGGTTAGCTAATTTACATTTGCATTTGCAATTTATTGTTTATACACTCATGGATTATCTTGCCCCTCCTATGTTTGATGTTTCTAACATCGATATATGAAAACTTAGAATGAGTGTCTATTTAAAAATCCTAGGAATGCATGTTTACCTTGTTACTACCAAGAAATCTGATCTTGATAATAATAAGCATATAGAAGCCAATGCACAGCCCTAGAGGTACTTAGGCGCACTCTTAGCAAAGATTATCTTTCTATGATTTCTCACATTGATTCTGCTTTTGCAGTGTAGAACACTTTGACCTCTCTCAAGCTTCAAACAACAAAATATATGGAGAAAGAATCTAGTGGAGATGAATCCGAACAAGCTTGCTACGTGGTCTAAGGGAATGACTCCCTTGGGTACATTCGGAAACTCAACTAGATGATAGTACTTGTTCTTCAGGTGATGACCATATGGTTGTCAATACTTTAAATAAAGAACTATCTATTATTTGTGAAACTTGCAAAGTACAAAGTTTTGAAAAAGAAAAGTTTTGCATTAAGATAAGAAATAAAAACTTATTTTCTAAACTTGATTTGATTTTACAAGAGAGGGATGAGATTTCAAGTGAAAGAGACACACTGAAATCCCAACTTGACCTTGCTCTAAATGTAAACAAAATTTTAAAAAGTAAAAAATGATTGTAATGATATTTTGAAGAAAAATGAGGTTTTGTCTTCAAAACTCTATATTATTTTAAAAGAGAACAATTCTTTGAAAAATAAAATTGCTTTAATTTCAAAGAATTTGGATTAGTTTCAAATGAAAATAAATCTTTGAAAAATGATTTGTTTTCTCATATTTATCACATTTCTAGTGCTTCATCTTCTAGTGAAAAATATGATGCATGCTCCACTTTGTCTTCAAGTATTAAAAATAATATATGTATGTTAAAGAAAAGTGTTAATTGTTTGGACTCCACTTTGAGCCAATGTGTCATGAACCACACACGTTTGGAATCCATGTTTCGTAAGAAACATGCTCCTCATATGCATGCACACCATACACGATATACACATGCTCATCATGCTCACACATATGATTTTATGTATGCTCATGTGGACACTTGTACACATTGTGGACGTAAGGGTCACCTTGTAAAATTTTGTTATGATAGGTTAAATACTTTAAATTTTGCAAACAAATTTATTTGGGTTAGGAAAGGTGCTAACTCCCATATACCCCATAGAGCATGGTTATCAAAATCCACCCTTATTGTATTTGATGTAGGTGTAGGCTCTCATATGACGTGAGAGGTATTGGTGCCTTGATAGTGGATGCATTTCGAGCTAAATGGTGACAATTTTTGATGCATCACTTTGAAGGAAAGTTTGGTGGGAGGACCACCGTGGTTTAGGATACCTAGAGAGTTGCCCTATTGGTATTGGTAACTATCTTTAACTCCCATTTAGTTTATATGCTTTCATATTTTTGATTTTTAGCATATTTTGATTTTTCATGATTACTATGTTAAAAGCCATGTAAATTAGATTTGTGGTATACATATGTAGTATTTGAGATACACTCATATTTATATGGATCATTATTTTGTGTTCTCATTGTAGTTTAGTTATTGTGTATATCATAGATCTAAAGCATGTGCATCTATCCTAATGATCATGTTTGATTTTTGCACTTCATGTTTTGATTACATATTTAGATGTAGTTTTCATTAAAACTTGTATTTATACTTGTACAACAAGTGAGCCACATTGATTATTATGTGTTTGTGCTATGTTGCTCATTTGTACCCATTAGATGTACTTGTATAACCTAGTTTGATGATTCTTATATTTTAACTTGTATTCCCTATTTTTGTACATGTTTCATATAAATGTGTTTAGCTTCACGTATATGTCAATTTTGCCAAAACTTTAGATATACATGTCTATCCTAGAGTCTCTTGCCTTTCATGCAAAATTTTTATGGACTCGTTTGTATTTGGGATATGTATACATACTTCTAGTTTAGACAAAATATAAATATACCTTGAAGCCCATTTAGTTTTGATGATTTCTTATTTTAAGAAAAGGAATTTCAAATGAGTTTCATTGCCTAATTCCATGATTATACTTTTCACATGATTCTTGTACACTCATATTATTTATGTACTCATTACTTTATTTTATGAGTACATTGTTGAGTTTTATATATCTTGAGTGTCAATTTTGTGTAAAATGTATGCTTCATGAAATATATGATTTGGTTTTATATTTTTGAAGAATCTATAACTAGTTATTTTAAAAATCATCTTAAACTATTTCATATTCTTCTATTGGTAGAGGTTTCAAACATATTACGCTATTTTCAAACTCATATTTTTGAAAACCCCTACCATCAAAGGGCGGTTGGATGGGAGACCATGCCTTGTGTGCTCAAATTGAATATTTATTTAAACATGTGCATGAAAAGAGTGGTAGGAATGCGTCATACACATGAACTTCATGAAATTCTATTTTTCGTATACTCATATGTGTTTTCTTATATATGTATCTTTCAAACTTCAAATTGTATCAATTTCAATTGGTATATTCATTCTCATACATATATATGGTTTGATTGTGCTTACAACATTTTTACAATCTTAAACATAAACTATTTCTTACTAAGCTTGATTTAGTCCATAATGACAATTACTTTTCAATTGGTATCTTATACAAGCTTATGCATTGTTTTTATTGGTATTTCATAAAGAGGGAGAAAAATTCGTGTTTTATTTTTCAATCGGTTTATTTTCAATTGGTATCTTACTCCCACACTTTATGATGAAAAATACTTTATTTTGGTATATGCTAACATTTTTAATATTGGTATCAATAATCTTAAATTTGTATTATTCTCAATTTGGTATCCTTATTACAAAATGAGTTTTGTTTACCTAAAATTTGATTTTTACTTTCAATTGGTATCAAAATTTACTAGATATTTTCAATTGGTACAATTTGATTTCGCTTGGTATCAAACTTATAATGTTTCATTTTCAATTGGTATCAAAAATCTTCTATTAGTATCTTAAATTTTTTTTAAGTGGTACCAACATTTGCTTTTGTCAACTATATTTTTCAATTAGTATCTACAATTTAATTTCATTAATATCAAAAATTTATTTTGTTGACTTGAGAAATTTCAAAGTGGTTTCAAAATGCTTTGATATGTATTACTTATATGCAAGGGGAGCTTAACATCTCCTCTATATATAAATTCATGTTGAGTGTATCTCACATTGAGGAGCTTGACCTCTCTTCTTAATGTGATACACGTGTGTAGGGGAGCATAACATCTTCACTTATACATTGTATATTATGCGTTTTGTGATATGGGTCTAGTCATCTCTTTTCATGTAATGTATGTATGCAGGGGGGGTTAACTTTACGTCTCCCCTCTTCATGAATGTTATATCGCATATATATCTTTATTGCTTATTTTTTCCTTCGCCCCCTTTGTTGATGAATTGACAAAAAGGGGGAGTAAGTATTTGGTGAGTTTATATATGCATGTTTATTTTATTTCCTCATTTATGCAAAAAGGGGAAAAGAATTTGGTAAGTTTATGCATATAAGTGTTATTTGGTTTATGTATTTCATTGAATATCTTTATGTTTATTGCTATGCATGAGTTAAGGGGGAGCTTCTATGAAGCTTAACTTTACTCCATGCATATATAACTTTATGAGTTTTGTCATCATCAAAAAGGGGAGATTGTTGGTCCAAAGGCCCATCACTCTAGTTTTGATGATGATTAACTCATGTAGTTATAGTTTACTAATAATCTTGTGTTTATATAGTTTCAGTTATTGACCAAGATATTAGTAGATGTTTAGCTTCAACAAAAGAGTTTTGGAGCTATCACATGTAAATTCAAGAGCTCGCGCATCAAGATCGCATCAACACTCGGTTGGAGTCAAGCTCGTTAGATCATTTTGGATCGGGTCATCTTGAAGATGAGGATCGTCAAGAAGACTTTGGTTTGTGTTTAGTTTAGTATGTTTAGATCTTGTGTAAAGATTAGATAGTGTTGATATGCTCATGTTCATACACACAAAAGTTTTAATATGTTTGGTTTTCGGTTTAACCGGTTTTGGATTTCATATCAAAAACATAGATACATATCTTATATCTATATTGGATTCTATCCTTATATAATATGCTTCAAAGTTGTTTCAATATCGTGTTTTTGTATTTATACAAGTTTGGAGAAAATGGTTTTTCACTTCAAAGTCCAAGTTTTGAAAAATACGAATTTTGTGTTTAAGCCTAATTTTCATATCACAAAAATGGTTCAAATAGTTTGTAATATGTGTTGATTTTTGGTCACACATATTTGTTATTCAAACATCTTATAAGAACTTATTTTTGTTGAATTAATGTGATTTTATGGGATTTAATTGGTATTAAATAACCTTAGTTTCAAGTCCCAGATTTTCAGCCGGACATCACTAGTGGTCGACCGGATGGTCGACCGAACCAGGAGTCGATCGACCGGACCGGTCGACCGGTGTGCACGAGAGACGTGCACATGGCCAGCCTAAACGGCCGGTCGATCGCACGGTCAACCAACTGATAGCACCCAACTCTCGGGCGCTGGCCCGGTCGACCGGGCGGTCGACTGGAGGCACAATGGTCAGAAATATGACCGTTGCGCTGGTCGACCGGGTGGTCGACTGGAAGGTTATTTTTGACCTTTCCAGACTGTCAACGGGCAGATTTTTGTGAGGCTATATATATGCCTTCTCTTGAGCTGTTTTTAACAAGTTTTTCGAGAGCTATTTTTCTCATTTTTACAAGTGTTTTAGCAAGAAATTTTTAAGAGTTTTTGGGCTATAAAGATTTGTCTTTATTTGTTTTCAAGGGTTAGAAAAATCAAAGAAAAAGAGTCTTTGGGAAAATTGTTTTGATCTTCATATTTATTTCATTCTTGTATTTTTCCCAAGTGTTTTTCTTTGTGATTTGTTTTTCAAACACCTTGTATTCTCACACTTGAGCTATCATCTCTATCCTATCTATAGGATCTTGTTTTTGTGAGAAAATGGTTTGTGGTCTTTGAGATCACCAAGGTTATTTGTGGTCTATTGAGATCACGAAGTGTCTGTAATCTCTTTGCTTTGAGTTTGTGTTCATCCCTCTAAGTGTAGAGGAGATTGTGACCTTGGGTTTGTTGTTATCCCTCTTGTGTAGAGGTGATTGTGGTGAAGTTTTAGATTTGTGCCTTGTCCCTCTTAGTGAAGAGGTGATTGTTGTTTAGCTTAGTGCCTTACCCCTATTGTGTGAGGTGATAGTTGTTGTGCCTTACCTCTTGTGTAGAGGTTGTTTTGTTGGAGAGAGGAGTTGTGTACTCCTAGTTTGTATTTGCCAAATCCTCAGTGGAGGTTCCCTGTGTGGGAAGTCTTGTGTGAAGGTATAGTGGAAATCCTTTTGTGTGAAGGCGGGGACGTAGAGCAGTGGCTCGAATCTCAAAACATATCTCGGTGTTTGCGATTGATCCACTATCTCTAAACTCTCTCTTATCTTGCATTGATTCATATTGCTTATATCATATATATGCTTGGTATTGATTGTGTGCCTCACTAGTGTTGAACAAAGAGAGTTACATATAGCATCTCAACTCTTATTTAGAGGAATTTAGAGGAGATAGTCCAGAGCAACTCACCGAGAATTCGGCTACACTCTTTGGTTACACTCAGTGTGTTGCAATTAGTTTTTAATTCCGCATCATTTGTCATTAGATTTGCTATACACCTATTCAGCCCCCTCTAGGTGTATTTTCAGAAGATATCTGAGACTAATAAAGATTGTACCAGAATGGCACCTAAAATGCAAATTCAGACAGTGGTGTCTGCTCCACTTCCTAACCCGAAACAAGAGAAGTCAGAAAAATTTGATGGCACAGAATTCAAGCGGTTGCAACAGAAGATGCTTTTCTATCTGACCACTCTGTCTTTAGCCAAATTTCTGCAAGAGAATCCACCGAAACTCGGAACTGATCGGGTCTTTTCCTTGCAGTTGATGTGTGGACATAAGGTGACTTCCTTTGCCGAAATCATATTTTAAATGGACTGCATGACTCCCTCTACAATGTCTACCGTCTTATCCCAATGGCAAAGAAGTTATGAGCAAGCCTCGATAAGAAATACAAAACTAATAATGCCAGTACTAAGAAGTTCGTCATGGGATGATTTCTAGAGTACAAGATGGTGGACAGCAAGACTGTGATGAGTCAGGTGCAAGAATTCTAACTTATCTTGCTCGAGATAGAAGCTAAAGGTATGATTTTACCTGAAACTTTTCAATTTTCAACTATAGAGGAGAAAATTCCACCTACATAGAGAGATTTCAAGAACTACCTGAAGCACAAGCGCAAGGAGCTGAAGTTGAAAGATCTCATTGTGAGGTTTTGAATTAAGAAGGACAACAGAAAGTCTGAGAAGAGGAGAAACAAGATCTCCTATGACGCCAAGGCTAATGTAATCGAAGACTCAAAGGGAAAATAGTCTACTTCCAAGGGGTTTAAAGCGAAAAAAGACTGCTTCAGGGTACAAAGACAAGGTCCAAGAGGGCAAGAACAAATGCTTCAAAGGAACTTGCTATATCTGCAATATGGAGGGATACAAGGCAAATGAATGTCGGAGTCGTCCCAAAAAGAACAAGAAGGACTATGACGCCTGATCCCATGGATATGGGGATGCTATTGCGACGTACATACGCAGTGCGAAAATACCTTTATGTTTGTATGCTAAGCATCAGTACAATACATGAGTCAAAGTATAGAAGTATGTAGAAATATACATTCCAAACAAAAGTACAAGTACTCAGTCATCACAGACTGTGACATAATATTACATAATTATTATATCACCGGAAGCACAAAAGTAGGCTATACAAGGTATAAAAGGCTAGAACTTACGAGTTGAAAGAGAGAATCTCGCGAGCAGGGCAGGTTAGGAGGAAACTATGGCTGATCTGCTTTCTCTTCGAGGAAGGCCTGGTCCTCAGTTGAAGAGTCCACCTCAATCCAAGTTTTCGGATCTGAACATGGAAGACCAGAGTTGTCAGAAAGCAACCCAACGAGTGCGAAAAGAAACCAAGTGGCATGTATAAGTAATAGCATGTCCGAGTCAAGTGTCATGTACTCAAATCATGCAAGCATAGAATAACCACAACAAATAGTATAATATAGAAACAACATTAAAGTTCAAATGGCATGAAGTCAAATTATTAAGTTATTATTAAGGATCGTCCAATTTGTATGTTTCGGTATATGTCCCATTTCATATACCCCGCATACAAGTTAGACGAGGTTGGTTATTGGAAATTGATGGAGATCGACGAATCATATTTAGAATGGGTCACGTACATGTCCGGGACAACGGTTCAAAAGTATCTGGTACTGAGCCAGAACATACCGCGATGTATCGGGACTTACTATATGCCCAAACATGACTATTATACGCCGAACAGGAATAGGGTGTCACCGCCCAAAGGAATAGGCGTAGGAGCTTATGGCAAACCTGGCAGGAGATCAGGGGAGTAGGGGTGCCAGTACACCCCGCGGAACACCCAGTGGCCTCCAAGTAGAATCCCAAGTATTAGTTATACAACATTTGTATGGCTACCATAAACACGGAAGCTACGTCGGTACTCATCAGTTTCTCCCGTCTCGGTGTAAGTTGAGTATTTTATTATAGATTGTCCAGTGAAAATGTCTACAGTGTGTTCACAGTAATCCAATATCCATGATTAACCAATCACGGGGATCAACAAGAGTATAATATTAGGAGTATAATATCAGGAGTCTCCCTGTTTCAGGATTCAAGAATACAGGAGTTCAGGAGTACATGAATTCAGGAGTATCAGATGGTAGCATTATAATAATCATGTCAAGTCCCCATAAAGGTGATAATCATGAATAGTCAATGTAATACAGGTGTCGGGTGTAATAGTATCCAGTCAGGTGTCACGATATTAGGTCAAGTGTATCAGTACAAGCCCAATACTAGATACATATACATATCGGGTCACGACATCATTTGTCAGACAGTTAACAAGTCATGTAACTTGATATAGTAATCCAAGATAATTAAGTGGAGCTAATAGAGGCCGAGGGTTAACGAAAATGTAGTGCAAGCGAAGTATATAACATGCATTAGTTAGGTACTCACAAATCATGAATAAAGAGCATAACAATGTATCATGTATTAAATGCTAGAATAGCAATTACTAGCATGTAACTACGGTAATAAGACACTCACATAACAATGTATAATGCTAGAATAGCAATCACTAAGGATGAAACGATAATAACACACTCGCCTAACCAACAGCCGGGCTTGGTGACGGACTCCGATTAGGGAGAGATTTCGGTGGGCTACCACAGCGACTAACATGCAACACGAGAGGGAATTCGGGAGTCCACGTACCACACACACAGGAAGAGGAGAGAGGAGATCTATAGAGAGAATGAGAGAGAGAAGAATAAAAGAGAGCTAAAGAGAGCGAGAGTTGGAATGAGGAGGGGGGAGAGAGAGATTGCTGGAAAAGGAAAAGGGCAAACATGGAATAAAAGAAGGGGGAAAGAAAAAGAGAGAAAGAAAGAAGATAAAAGAAAAAAAGAAGGAGACGAAAAGGAGAGAGGGTGGTGACCGGCGATTGCTGGCCATCACCGGCGGCCAGGGGTCGGCGGCATGCCGGAGGGGAGCTACAGTGCGGCGCCCTGTGGTGCAAGAGAGAGGGGAGGGGAGATGTGGTTGATGTTGTTGCTGGTGGTTGTTAGAGATGGGGGTTGGTGGTGATGTTGGCGAGTTGGAGGAGGTGGTGATGGTGGCTGGGTGGTGGAAGTGGAGGAGGTGGTGGAGAATTTGTGGGTGGATTTTGAAAGAGAAGATGAGATGGTGGTGAAAATAGGTAAAAATTAAAGAAGGAGATGATTATGTTGGTGGAAGGAGGAGGGAGATAGAGGGTTTGTGGGAGGAGATAGTCAGATTTGGGGGGATGGCGGCAGCGCTCCAGCAGGTGGCGACGGTCAAGGGGAGGAAGAAGGAGTTGGTGGGAGAAGGGAGAGGGGGGAGAAAGAGAGAGAAGAAGAAGAAATGAGAGAAAGAGAGAAAGGAAAAGAAAGAGAAAGGGGAGGAGAGGGGTGGTACGGTGGAATGGGGGGATGGAGCTGCTGTTGTCGGCAGGGGATGGGGGATGGCAGGGAACAAGTGGGGGGAAGAAAGGAAGAAAGAGAAAAGGGAAAAGAAAAGAAGAAAGGAAAGAAAGGAAAGAAGAAAAAGATGGAAAAGAAATAAGAAAATGATAAAATAGGTAAAAATATTGTAACCCCCTGCTCCCCGGTGTACGTATCACTGTATCGGTACGCAATACGACGTACAAAAATTGAGTTGACCTCCATAGTAGTCCGATTGAGCCGATTTCAATTTCAAAAATCATTTTCTAATATTTTAGATTTTTCAGGATTTTCTGGAATTTTTCTGGATTAGTTTGGAAAATCTCCGTAGTCGGTGCAGACCAATACTGATAACTGGCTTTACGATTTTTATTTCACAAACGGAGTAGAATTTTGAGAATCGGCTTTCACCATGTGTCTTAAAATTGTATTCTCTGCGTTCGGATATTTTTGGGGATTTTTCTGAATTTATCAAAAATTGGGCCAAACCGTTGTCGCCTGGTACCGGCGACATCTTCCAGGATTTTTAATTGGCAAACTAGATTGAATTTCGCCAAACCGTTTTCATATTACATCTTAGAATAATATTCTCTATTTTCTATAATTTTTGGGTACCGTTCAGAGCTGGTCGAATATTAGGCCAATATTATAATATTAAAATATTATTTTTTAATCTTTTTCTTTTCTTTTCCTTTCCCTTCTTCCTTCTTCTACACGATTCTTTCCCCCACCGCCTTCAATCACCGCCTTCCTCTCTCTTCTTTAAATTCTCTCTCCCCTAATTCTCTCTCTCTAATTATTCAAACTCTCTCTCTCTCTCAAACTCTCTCTCTCAAACACTCTCTCTCTCCAAACCCTCTCTCTCTCTAATCATCTCTCTCTCCCTCGCTATGTTGCAGACACCCAAAGAAGGGGAGGGGGCGACCCGCAGCCGCCGCCGGCCGCCGCCCCCGGCCGGCGCCTCCCCAAGCCGGCCACCCTCTCCTCCTCCTCTTTTCCTTCTTTCCCTTCTTTCCTTTTTCTTTCCTTTTTCTTCCCCTGTCAATCTCCTCTCCCTTTCTCTGTTTCTCTCCCTCACCTTCTCTCTCTCTCTCTCTCTCACTTGCTCGGCCGGGCCGGGACCGCCGGCGGCGGCCGGGATTGCCGCCGGCCAGCTGGGCGGCCGGCCGGCCCGCGCTGGGGCAGCAGCAGCAAGAAGCTGCTGCTGCTATGGGTTTCTCTTATTGGGTTTGGGTAGAACCCAAACCCAATAAGCTTATTGGGTCAATAGTAAACCCAAACCCGTTAACCCGTTTTCCTATAAGTCAAATGGGTTGGGTCGTGGCTCCAAACCCGACCCGTTAACAGCCCGAACCCGCATTCAAACCCATTACAGGTAATTTTACAGAAACCCCCTGTAATTTATCTTATTTACAAGTGATATATTTTTATTGCATATTTAACCCATTTTTGTTACATTTAGTATTCGGGCGATATCTGGAGCATCCGGACCCCGATTTGGACGATTCTAGATCCGTTGCGATTGTGGGAAAGAGAGCTACATTCTCGTAGCTAGTTTGTGAGTGTTTTGATTTTATAAATTGTCTTTTTATCATATTGATTGAACTTGGTTGTTTTATTTAAATAAAACATGATACCAGTAAAATAATCTGGAGACAATATTAAAACACTGTCATCACCACTATACTTAGAACATGCCTGATACCTAATAAACGTAGAGTGTGACACTGGATACCTATTAGGTAATGTTCATGGACCATTGACACTCGGCCACTAGTTCACCATATTCGAAGACACTATTATTTCATGTCGTATATAACAGTTAGATAACTATCATCACCTGTATACTGATCCACGGTACTCGATACAATATCACGAGATAGGAATGTTGGACACCGTTGTTTCGTGCACTGGTATCATAATTACACGGCTACGGTAGTTCACTAAACATGACATTCCATTATACACTGAGACACAGATAACTTACACGGATTCTTGCTCTACATAGATAATCCACTGATACACGGATATCTCACTGCATGACGTACCGCCTTTCATATTATTATTCTCATTGTTACACGGATGCTCAACACACAGTGATCTCATGTTCACACATCATTGTGACATATGCTCACAGCACGAGTGTACATGCATGTATTGTTTCTATCTTCTTGTCATCACCGTACATATGACCTGTATGATTGTTCCATGTTACCATATTCATGTTCTATGATTGTTTCATGTTACTGATATGGATATTCTCGTTACTGGACTTGAGAGCTGTTGATATGCGATATGTGGAATCCCACATCTATTGTTTCCGTTTCTCATTATATTGTTCTCGTTTCTCGTTATATTGTTTTATGCTATCAACAGAACTCAAGTCCTGTTATCATGTTACCCATATCATGTATTGTATTTGTTCTTGTTACATTATATACTGGACATATCAAATCATAAAGCTAACTGGGATATGGGGGAGACTTGACGGTTGATTAGATCTTATCGGGTAATGTACTGGATCCATATTGTTCTCCCACTGCAGGGGACGGTAGTGCTACCTACCAATTGCTCCATAAGCTCTCGTTACTTGTTTCATGCTCCCCTCTTAGCGGAGGGCCCTGGTCTTAGCAGCCAGGGGTTTGTTTAAGGCCGTGATCCCGGGTATGCACGGGATACACCTACCCAATAAGAACTCCTCGACCATGAGTTTCCAAGTAACATAATAAAACAGTATACACAATAGTGACGTCGGGAACACTTGTTATTTGGTTACTCTCTCGTTTGGATAATGGTACCCGTAGGCCATGTCCGGATGTGTTCGACTGGAGTGCGGGCTCCAGTATGAACTGCCAGTGGTATGGGACACTAGAAGAGACTGACTAAAATACCAGGTGGTACTGATTGTTATTATTGTATAAATCACATGACATACTCTACTCATGTATATTATTGTCCCTTCGTAATTGTTACTATTGCTGCAATGTTATTCGCTATCATGTCACCTGTATATCATGTTACATTTTCTGATATTCGTTACATTTCATGTGGTACCATGTGATTCATGTACATGTATACTATGCATTGTATATGGTCTGTTTCCTGTATTCCTTGCAGACATCATGACTGTACATGCACGACACCGTATGATGGTTATATTGCATATGCTCACCTGCATGTTCCTATTGCATATGCCCACCTGCCTGTTCATATTGCATATGCCCACCTGCACGTTCACTTATATCATGTCACCACTAGACAACATCATTTTATAAACTGGATACAACTATAGACATGACCCGATGATAACCGGCAAGGTAGTGATGATAATAAAAGATGACATGTTTATCTATTTCTACTGCTTATTATATCCTTATCATATGGTATCACTAGTCCCTCATCATGTATTCTATATATGTCTCGTGCTTGTATTACTATTGTATATATTACTACCTCCTCCTTCATTTTACCACTCACTAGGTCGCTTTCTGACGACCCTGGGTTTGCGTGCCCAGGTTGGAGATCCGAGTTATCGTTCGGGCAGCTAGTTCATTGGATTCACATAGTAGACTTTACCATCGGGATTCCTTTATAGGTATCTTTGTGCTTTATTCCTGTTATCTTATTTATCCCTGTTTATATATATGTTATGATCGCTCACCCCTTTTTGCAGGTATTCTTGTACTTATGTCCTGCTGGAACTCCTGTGTATATTGAGGTTATGTCCTGTACTGAGGCTTAACGTACGCGTGAGGTTGTTTTCACCTCGCGTATGTACGTCGCCATAACGTCCCCGTACCTGCGGGATTGGGGCGTTACATAGTGGTATCAGAGCTTAGGTTCACACCTGGTGTGGGTAACCACCTGGGTCAATGCTTGGGCTCTTACCAACAGTACAATCAGATTCAGATTCAAACTTGTCTGTATCTGAATTTGGGGATTCCAGCAACGAGTACAAGACTACCATGACCTTGACAATTCATTCCTTGACTCGTTTATAGTCCTTCCTCCCTTCCTGTTGTCAACCAGAATATCTGATTTCCTTCTCGTTGTCCTTGCATCATACTGTTTCCCATCCACTAGTGTTAGTTCACTACACGACTTCTCCATCCCGAGTTCCTTATAGATAGCAGAGTGCGCAGCGAAAGTGTCGTGGACCCGTAACATTTCGGCTTTGGGGTTGAAAATCTTGTTCTCACACCTGATTGAAATTGCGAGGACGCAATTTTTTGTAAGGTGGGGAGAAATGTAACCCCCTGCTCCCCGGTGTACGTATCACTGTATCGGTACGCAATACGTCGTACAAAAATTGAGTTGACCTCCATAGTAGTCCGATTGAGCCGATGTCAGTTTCAAAAATCATTTTCTAATATTTTAGATTTTCAGGATTTTTTGGAATTTTTCTGGATTAGTTTGGAAAATCTCCGTAGTCGGTGCAGACCAATACCGATAACCGGCTTTACGATTTTTATTTCACAAACGGAGTAAAATTTTAAGAATCGGCTTTCACCATGTATCTTAGAATCGTATTCTCTGCGTTCGGGTATTTTTGGGGATTTTTCTAAATTTATCAAAAATTGGGTCAAACCGGTGTCGCCTGGTACCGACGACATCTTCCAGGATTTTTAATTGGCAAACCAGATTGAATTTCGCCAAACCGTTTTCATATTATGTCTAAGAATAATATTCTCTATTTTTTGTAATTTTTGGGTACCGTTCAGAGCTGGTCGAATATTAGGCCAATATTATAATATTAAAATATTATTTTTTAATCTTTTTCTTTTCTTTTCCTTTCCCTTCTTCCTTCTTCTACACGATTCTTTCCCCAACCGCCTTCAATCACCACCTTCCTCTCTCTTCTATAAATTCTCTCTCCCCTAATTCTCTCTCTCTAATTATTCAAACTCTCTCTCTCTCTCAAACACACTCTCTCTCTCAAACACACTCTCTCTCTAATCATCTCTCTCTCCCTCTCTATGCTGCAGACACCCAAAGAAGGGGAGGGGGCGACCTGCAGTCGCCGCAGGCCGCCGGCTGGCGCCTCCCCAAGCCGGCCACCCTCTCCTCCTCCTCTTTTCCTTCTTTCCCTTCTTTCCTTTTTCTTTCCTTTTTCTTCCCTTGTCAATCTCCTCTCCCTTTCTCTGTTTCTCTCCCTCACCTTCTCTCTCTCACTTGCTCGGCCGGGATTGCCGCCAGCAGGTCGGCCGGCGCCGCCGGCCAGCTGGGCTGGCCGGCCGGCCCGCGCTGGGGCAGCAGCAGCAAGAAGAAGCTGCTGCTATGGGTTTCTCTTATTGGGTTTGGGTAGAACCCAAACCCAATAAGCTTATTGGGTCAATAGTAAACCCAAACCCGTTAACCCGTTTTCCTATAAGTCAAATGGGTTGGGTCGTGGCTCCAAACCTGACCCGTTAACAGCCCGAACCCGCATTCAAACCCATTACAGGTAATTTTACAGAAACCCCCTGATAATTTATCTTATTTATAAGTGATATATTTTTATTGCATATTTAACCCATTTTTGTTACATTTAGTATTCGGGCGATATCTGGAGCATCCGGACCCCGATTTGGACGATTCTAGATCCGTTGCGATCGTGGGAAAGAGAGCTACATTCTCGTAGCCAGTTTGTGAGTGTTTTTATTTTATAAATTGTCTTTTTATCATATTAATTGAACTTGGTTGCTTTATTTAAATAAAACATGATACCAGTAAAATAATCTGGAGACAATATTAAAACACTATCATCACCACTGTATTTAGAACATGCCTGATACCTAATAAATGTAGAGTGTGACACTGGATACCTATTAGGTAATGTTCATGGACCATTGACACTCGGCCACTAGTTCACCATATTCGAAGACACTATTATTTCATGTCGTATATAACAGTTAGATAACTATCATCACCTGTATACTGATCCACGGTACTCGATACAATATCACGAGATAGGAATGTTGGACACCGTTATTTCGTACACTGGTATCATAATTACACGGCTACGGTAGTTCACTAAACATGACATTCCATTATACACTGAGACACAGATAGCTTACACGGATTCTTGCTCTACATAGATAATCCACTGATACACGGATATCCCACTGCATGACGTCCCGCCTTTCATATTATTATTCTCATTGTTACACGGATGCTCGACACACAGTGATCTCATGTTCACACATCATTGTGACATATGCTCACCGCACGAGTGTACATGCATGTATTGTTTCTATCTTCTTGTCATCACCGTACATATGACCTGTATGATTGTTCCATGTTACCATATTCATGTTCTATGATTGTTTCATGTTACTGATATGGATATTCTCGTTACTGGACTTGAGAGCTGTTGATATGCGATATGTGGAATCCCACATCTATTGTTCCCGTTTCTCATTATATTGTTCCCGTTATATTGTTCTCGTTTCTCGTTATATTGTTTTATGTTATCAACAGAACTCAAGTCCTGTTATCATGTTACCCATATCATGTATTGTATTTGTTCTTGTTACATTGTATACTGGACATATCAAATCATAAAGCTAACTGGGATATGGGGGAGACTTGACGGTTGATTAGATCTTATCGGGTAATGTACTGGATCCATATTGTTCTCCCACTGCAGGGGACGGTAGTGCTACCTACCAATTGCTTCATGAGCTCTCGTTACTTGTTTCATGCTCCCCTCTTAGCGGAGGGCCCTGGTCTTAGCAGCCAGGGGTTTGTTTAAGGCCGTGATCCCGGGTATGCACGGGATACACCTACCCAATAAGAACTCCTCGACCATGAGTTTCCAAGTAACATAATAAAACAGTATACACAATAGTGACGTCGGGAACACTTGTTATTTGGTTACTCTCTCGTTTGGATAATGGTCCCGTAGGCCATGTCCGGATGTGTTCGACTGGAGTGCGGGCTCCAGTATGAACTGCCAGTGGTATGGGACACTGGAAGAGACTGACTAAAATACCAGGTGGTACTGATTATTATTATTGTATAAATCACACGACATGCTCTACTCATGTATATTATTGTCCCTTCGTTATTGTTACTATTGCTGCAATGTTATTCGCTATCATGTCACCTGTATATCATGTTACATTTTCTGATATTCGTTACATTTCATGTGGTACCATGTGATTCATGTACATGTATACTATGCATTGCATATGGTCTGTTTCCTGTATTCCTTGCAGACATCATGACTGTACATGCACGACACCGTATGATGGTTATATTGCATATGCTCACCTGCATGTTCCTATTGCATATGCCTACCTGCCTGTTCATATTGCATATGCCCACCTGCATGTTCACTTATATCATGTCACCACTAGACAACATCATTTTATAAACTGGATACAACTATAGACATGACCCGATGATAACCGGCAAGGTAGTGATGATAATAAAAGATGACATGTTTATCTATTTCTACTGCTTATTATATCCTTATCATATGGTATCACTAGTCCCTCATCATGTATTCTATATATGTCTCGTGCTTGTATTACTATTGTATATATTACTACCTCCTCCTTCATTTTACCACTCACTAGGTCGTTTTCTGACGACCCTGGGTTTGCGTGCCCAGGTTGGAGATCCGAGTTATCGTTCGGGCAGCTAGTTCATTGGATTCACATAGTAGACTTTACCATCAGGATTCCTTTATAGGTATCTTTGTGCTTTATTCCTGTTATCTTATTTATCCCTGTTATATATCTGTTATGATCGCTCACCCCTTTTTGCAGGTATTCTTGTACTTATGTCCTGCTGGAACTCCTGTGTATATTGAGGTTATGTCCTGTACTGAGGCTTAACGTACACGTGAGGTTATTTTCACTTCGCGTATGTACGTCGCCATAACGTCCCCGTACCTGCGGGATCGGGGCGTTACAAATATATATATTGTTAAATAATAAATAAGTAGAATAAAATAGGATAATTAAGTAAAGGAGAAGAGAAGGAAAAAGTAAGAAAGGAAAATAATATTATTATTTAAATTGGGTAAAATTCGACTGTTCTAGAAATGTTTTTAAAATTCTCAAATAGAAAATATTATTTTAAGATGCATAATAAAATTGGATTTAAGAAATTCAATCTGATTTTCAAATTAAAATCTTGGAATCAACCGACGATACTAGTCGATACCAAATCGGTCAAATTTCGATAAATTCGAAAAAATCTCCAAAAATGCATTAAGATAGAAAATGGGATTCTTAGGAATAATATGAAAGCGGACTTCAGAAATTCAACTCCATTTGTAATTTAAAATTTTGAGAATCGGTTGGCGACACCGATTGACACCGCTTTTGAAGATTGCAGAAAATTCACAAAAAATTAAAAAATCATGAAAAATCTTCCTAAAAAATAATATTTAAAACTTAAATCAGTAAAATCAGACTATCAAAAAGGTCAAATCAGGCAGTACACTAGTATCGGTTCCCGGGTCCAGACCAGGGCTGACTCTAAGTCTGAGATTCCAGATCCGATACCAAATAATATAAATAATTACAAACCAAAAAAAATACGAGAAGAAAATTGCAACAATACGGTCAAAAAATTGGGATACGTATCTAGGTACGTATCCCAGGAACGGGGTGTTACAAGGACCATCCACATGCAAACCTTATCGACCATGCATCGCCTAGCCTATCAGTTATGGTGTTAAATGTGACTGACAATCAGCAATAAGAATTGACGGGTAGACACTGAGGCTACTCGGCACATCTGCTCTGAGAAAATATATTCTCTGAACATAAAAAACTGGAGCATGATGAGCAACTCTTCATAGGCAACTCAGCTATCTCAAGGTTGAGGAAAAAAGAAAGGTCATACTGAAGTGAACATCTGGGAAGGAGCTCATTCTGAATGATATGCTACATTTTTCAGATATCTGCAAGAACCTGATATTTGATTCAATTCTTAGTAAGAAAGGATTTAGAATGGTCTTTGAATCTGATAAATTTACACTAGCTAAGAATGGGGTGTATGTGGGCAAGGGTTATCATGTTGATGGTTTTTAAGGCCAATATTATTGTTGTGGATAAAAGTCCATGTATTTGTATCCAAAGCTCATAAATAAAAGAAAATCTTTAGTTTATTTGCTTGAATCTCCTATTATATGACATGATAGATTATGGCATGTAAATGATAAGTCTTTACAATACTTCTCTAATCTAGGATATATTCCTAAACTCAAATTGGAAGAAATTCGCAAGTGCGAGATATGTGTTGAAGCCAAGTTCATGTAAAACTCATTTCACTCAATTGATTGAAATACAAAACCTTCAGAGTTAATACATAGCGATTTGTGACTTGAACTTTGCGCCAACAAGAGGCGGGAAGAAATATTATATTACTTTTATTGATGACTGTACAAGATACTGTAAGGTGTATCTTCTAAACAGTAAGAATGAGGCAATGAGTATGTTTACAACATATAAAAATGAGGTTGAGAATCAACTCAATAAAAATATAAAGATTCTAAAATCTAATCGAGGCGAAGAATATGAATCAAATGAATTTAGTGAGTTATGTGCTACTTTTGGTATAATTCACTAAAGCACAGCACCATACACTCCTAAGGAGAATGGAATTGCTGAAAGAAAGAATAGAACTTTAAAAGAGATGATAATTTTCATGCTCGCAAGTTCTGGTGCACCTCAGAACTTGTGGGAGAAGCTCTGTTAACTGCAAATTATATTTTTAAAGAGTATCACATGAGAAACTTGATCTTATACCATTTGAGTTATGACATGGAAAAGCACCTTCCTACAATTATCTCAAAATATGGGAGTGCCTTGCAAAAATACTAACACCACTACCTAAAAAGACTAAGTTGGGAACAAAAAATATGGACCGCGTTTTCATAGGCTATGTCTTGAATAGCACTGCCTATAGATTTCTGGTATACAAATTAGAAATACTAAATATTAATTTAAATATGATTATCGAATCCAGAGATGTGTTCTTTGAAGACATTTTTCCATATAAACGGGAAGAAGACAAGACTTCTGGGAAAAGAACACATGAAAAACATTTAGGGATGAACAACTTAGTGGACTTACAGTTAATGCGGAAGTTGAACCAAGAAAGAGTTAGAGATCGAGAATCTCAAAATCTTTTGGTCCTAATTTTGCAGCATATGCGCATGAAAACGAGTCTCAAATATTTAAGAAGTCATGTCTATTCTAGAAGCATAGATGTGGAAAGAAGTTATAAAACAGAAAAATAAAGTCCATCCTAAGTAGTCATACTTGGGAATTGGCAACTTGCCTCCTAGCAGTAAACCAATTGAGAGTAAGTGAATTTGTAAAAGAAAATTAAAACTAAATGAATCTATCGATAAATACAAGGCTAGATTAGTAGCCAAATGTTATCGATAAAAAGAAGAGCTTGACTACTTCGAAACTTATTCTCCAGTAACAAGAATAACATCCATTCGGATGTTAATTGCGATTGCAGCATTGTACAACTTAGATATCCATCAAATGGATATCAAAACTGTATTCCTAAATGGCGACTTAAATGAAGAAATATATATGGAGCAGCCTGAAGGATTTATTGTCAAGGGCCAAGAACACAAAGTGTGTAAATTGGTAAAATTCTTATACGGTTTAAAACAGACTCCAAAACAATGGCATGAGAAATTTAATAGTGTCATGATTAAAGATGGATTCACTATCAATGAATGCGATAAGTGTGTTTAGATTAAGGTAGGTGGAAATGCATGTATCATTGTTTGTCTTTACGTAGATGACATGTTGATACTTAGGACTAATATTGAGGTTATTAAGTCTACAAAACAGATGCTATCCAACAATTTTGATATGAAGGATCTGAGTATTGCTAATGTAATTTTAAAAATTAAAATTACAAGAAACCCAAATGGAATCAGTCTATCTCAACCTCATTGTGTAGATAAGATGATAGAAAGATTCAAGAAGCATGGATAAAAGAGAATACAAATTTTTTTCTCCCACATATTCACCTCCATAAGAATACAGGAACTGCAACACGACAGTTGGAGTATTCTCATATTATCAGAAGTCTAATGTATTTAATGAATTGCATCAGACCCGATATTGCTTACATTGTAAGCAAATTAAGCCGATACACTAGTAACCCTAATGATGATCATGGGACTGCTCTACTATGAGTAGTAGGTTATGTATCTAAAACAAAAAAGTATGCCTTGAGATATAAAAAAATATCCACATGTACTTGAAGGGTACAGCGATGCAAATTGGATTGCAGATTCTGATGAATCAAAATCAACTAGCGGTTACGTATTTATTCTTAGAGGCGCAGTGGTATCTTGAAAATCTTTCAAACAAACATGTATTTCCTATTCCACAATGGAATAAGAATTTATAGCCTTGGATAAGGGGAGAGAAGAAGCAGAATGGTTTCGACAATTTTTGGAAGATATACCATTATGACCCAAGCTAGTGCCTGCCATATGTATTCACAGTGATAATCAAGCAGCGATATCTCGGATACAAAATTTTATATACAACAGTAAGTCTAGACACATTCGACGTAGACATAACATCGTGAAGTAGTTGCTCTCAAATGGAATTATCTTTATTGACTTTGTATCGTCAAAAGATAACCTAGTGGATCCGTTTACTAAAAGTATAAATGGAAAGTGTATAAACTGCGCATCGAGGGGAATGAGGCTAAAAGCCTAAACTTACCGAGTTAGCTTAATGGAAACCTCACTTAGTGACTGGAGATCCTACGAACTAATTTCAAGAGGAAAACTAGTTATAATTGACAGCGAGTAAGGACTTAGGAGCTTGTGTCACGTCCCGCTTCCCAACATACGCGGAAATGGAGTCGCGACGAAGGTCGGCAACGTATATACGCGAGTAAATACCTCACGTTTACACAGTAAGCCTAAAATAACCTGAACAAATTATAAATCTAAACCATAGTAAATCAAAGATCACTGTAATATCACATATATGCATCCATGCATGATATCATATAAAAGAACTAGAATAAATACTGAATCTGATATACATTGAGAATCAGGAATAACAGAAAGACAAGAGAGATAAGAATACCAGAACCAAAAGAGAGAGAAACTCTAATTTCTCGCAAAGCGTACGATCACACGAACACCTAAACAATATAAGAAGGCGTCCAAAATCCTAGACGTGCGAATCCATGGTCATCAGAAGCGACCTAATGAGTGTTTGTGTAAAGAGAAAGGTGCTCGTGCATAATAACAATATAAGCAATAACAATATGATAAACTAAAATATAAGATAAAAGAATAATGAATATTAAGAACAAAATCATGAATGATATATAACTGATCTCATGACAAAAGGAAACAACTAATGTCAAGATGTGTAACCTAGCATATGTCACTAATCTGGTATACAATCTGGTCATGTATACAATCATATGTCTATCATAACTTATATGAGTTCAGTCAGTTGATTACTGTTAGTCATAATACACTCTAAACAATTCATTATTATGTCAGCGAACACCAATTGTCACTTGTAATAGATGCACTCACACTACGCCTATCACACGTGTTAATCAAAGTCCTAAATTATTGAAACTGATTGGTTGGAGACATTGTCCATACTTTAGGTGGGTCCAGTAAATACTCGAGACCATGACCTTAGTTTTATGGCGCGGAACCAAGTCGTACCGCTAGGTACTCAGGTCAACTCCCATTCTAATTATGACATACACAAATTCAAGTATCAGTAAGACAGTCTGTCAATGAAGCAATGTCATATCTACTTCTCAACAATATCCAAAAGTGTTCCAGCCAGAAATAATCACCAAATACATGAATGTCAAATCTGATAACTAATACACATGAAATCTACTATTAAGCTTAAACACAAACTATGTCAACCTCAAGATTGAGCCGGGTCAAGTCACAGTCAAAGGTGTATCAGTACTAGTCCTAAGCCAACAACGACGATTTACCAAGACGTGAAATGATACTGAGACAAGCTCATATCAACTACGTAAATAAAGTGAACAATCATTGATGTCTCATGAAGTGGTAGAAGTAGTCAACCTGGTAAAATATAACCGAAAATCATATGAAATGATAAGAGTAACATGTAAATGCATACTAACAATAGTAAATAAAGAAATACACAAGAACAAGCACTCACATGAAATGACGTGATTTCGGAACCGAATCGCTATCTGGTCTTCACTGCACGAACCGGTACTTTTCTACGGATCATCCCATGGATCGGTCTCCGAATCGCCGTGTATCGGGTTCATAAAGAGCATAAATATGAATAGTCCGTTACCGAGTTTTGATCGCACAAAGGGTCCAAAACGCTGCAACACGCAACCCAATCCATGAACCCACACAAATATACACTCGTATACACATATACAAGTATATACACATATACTTACATACACTTATATACATATATTTTGATATACACATACATACATTAATTAAAATGCACCCACGATCACATAATACACACTCACGCACCACATTTAAATATACACACGCACCCTCACCCAAACACATGCATTTCTCTCATGTAAACGCACACGTACCCATACATTCACCAACATGTTAATTAACACACACATTATATTACACCAAAATATTTTAACCAAGAGAAGGGGAGAAAAACTGTTGGCCCAAGGTTACAATCACCCTTGTTTAGTGTGTTTTGATGATTACAAAATATATTAGTTATTTGTACTAATATTGTTTATTGGTTAAGTGTGTTTCAGGGATCTAACTCATCTAGAAGGTTTATTCCCTATAAGCAAATGTTTTGGACTCAAGTCAACTCAAATTGGGCTCAAGGATCAAGTGTTGAAGACCTTATGGTGAAAAGCCCTCTTGAAGCACTTGTAGTACCTAGAACAAATGTAAGAATAGAATGTTAAAGTTTGAGTGTTGGATATTGGCTCTAGGATACACATACACAATTTGGTTTTGTTAAAATGTGAGTCTTGTATTTAAGTTTTCATATTTTAAATTTGGTTTCATGCCTTAGTAGATATTTACATAACCCTAAGTTTTACAAAATAAATATCATGTTTAGATCATGTTTATATACTCCTACTAGCATGTTACTTAAGTTTGTTCAAACCCAAAACTATTTTACAAAGTTTTCTAAGTCAAAAAAAATACTGATTTTCCTGTTTCAGGCTGACCGGCCGACCGGCCCGGTCGACCGGCGCCAGTGCCAGGACGTGCACATTTGTGCACGTCTGTCGGTCGACCGCCCGGGTCGACTGACTGTAAGCAGTTGCTCTCGGGTTTTCTGGGTCGACCGCCCCAGTCGACCGCCAAAAGACCCGAGCCAACGGCTCTTTGCCTGCTGAGCTGGCGGTCGACCGGCCCGGTCGACCGCCAAGCCTGCAAAAGCCCAACGGCTCTTTCCTCTTTTGTGCAATTCTGAAATCTGTTTTTGGACTGCTTTTTGGCAGACTTTTTCAGGGTTTTCTAGAACTTTTTCAGAGCAAATAAGGTCAAAATAAATTGTTTTTAACTTATTTCTCTCCCTATAAATAGTGGAGAAGAGTTACTTGCAAAACACCAAGAAAAATCCTCAAGTTTTCAAAGTTTTCAAAGAGAAAAGAAAAGTGTTTAAGCTCTCCATTTTCAGCTCATTCTTGAGCTAGTTTTCAGTTGTGTTCCCTAGCAAAAATCATCTCTACAACTGAGTTTTTCTCACTACACTTCATAGAGCCAAAAATCCCTTACTCATTCTATAGTGAAGTTGTAAAAAGAGTGAGAGTGTTGTAAAAGAGTTTGGTGATCTTGTTGTGATCACTCTTGTTCTTTTGATCTTCTTGTTCTTGTGGAGACACCTCTTCGGTAGAGGTTATTGTACTTGGTGGAGCTCGGTGGTCGGGTCTTCGGTAGACCGTTGTAATCGTCCTCGGTGGATAGTGGAAACCCTTCACGGAGGTGAAGGCGGGGAGTAGAGCGGTGGCTCGAACCTCGAAACAAATACTTGTGTTTGCGATTGTCTTTTGCTCTTACTCTCTATTTTGCTTTTAATTTCTATTGCACTCTATTGCTTTTAATTACTTGCTTGTGATCTTGTTTCTTTCCTTGTGCTATTACTTCAAGTTTGTAATACTTGTGATATTTTGTGTGCATCTCATCATTGCATATTATTCATCCTTTGTTCGATCAATTCTCATACAACAAGGTTGCATTGCGCACCTCTAACCCATTCAAGGGGAATTGGGAGGAAGGAGTTCAGAACCTCTCACGGGGTATTCGGCTCTTAGTCTTGTTTTGAGAGATCGTTGCATCATTCATCCATCTTAGTTTTAAAAAGATTGTTAGATTAGCAATAACACCTATTCACCCCCCCTCTAGGTGTTTTTCAATTGGTATCAGAGCTTGGACTCTAGGCTTTTGGCTTAACAACCTTAGAGAGATCTTAATTTTGCTAATCACTTCATTCATTCTTCATACACTCTCACTTAGTAAAAATGGCCGATGGAATTAAGACCCTCCTAAGTTTGATGGACTTAACTTTCCCATATGAAAGTTAAGATGACCGTTTTCTTGCAATCTCTAGGTAGTCGAGTTGCAAAGGCCGTGACCAAACCCTTTAGTGCACCCCCCGGTGATGAATCCACTTGGTCCGAAATAGAGACCAAAGAATTTAATGCCTATGCTAGGGCTCACTATGAACTCCTTCAAGCCCTTAATGATGATGATATAGCTAGAGTTATTCATTGCAAGTCCGCATATGAAATTTGGACACATTTGCTAGTTACACATGAAGGGACCTCACAAGTAAAGAGGGCTAAAATAGACCTTCTTCGGTCCCAATATGAGAACTTTTGCATGCAAGAAAATGAAACCATAGATGATATGGTTACAAGATTTACAAAGATCACTAATGGACTTCTTCTCTAGGTGATGCTATCGACAACGATCAAAGAGTAAGAAAGATCATCCGGGCTCTTCCTCCTTCATGGGAAGTAAAAGCAACTACCTTGAAGGAACTCAATGACAAGGAGGAGATGGAGCTAATTGGTCTCATTGGGAACCTCAAAACCCATGAGATGGAGAGGAAAGTGAGGGAGGACATGGCTCCTTCCAAGAAGAAGACAATAGCCTTCAAAAGTCAATCCACACACTCCGACGAAGACGATGAAGAAGAAGAAGATGACGAAGAGCTCTTACTTCTTGTGAAGAACGTCCGGAGGATGTACAACAAGGCTAAATTTCAAGGAAGAAGGAGATGACAAGGAGGTAAAGAAGAAAGGAAGATTATTTGCTTCAATTGTAAAAGGCCGGGACACATAGTGGCGGAGTGTCCGATAAAGTAAAGCCTTCCACCTCCAAGAAGCCCTACAAGAAGAAGGCAATGAAAGCTACATGGGATTCCGAGAGCGAATCTGAGGAGGAAATCGACACCGCTAACATGTGCTTCATGGCAAATGAAAGCACAAGCAAGGTAACCCCTTCACTTCTCCAAATGATGAACTTTCCATGGATGAGTTAGGAGAAGCTTTTGTAGAATTATCACATAACTTTGATTTTCTTAAGAAAAAGTATTTAAAATGAAAAAGGAAAATGAATCTCTTAATCATCAAGTTTTTACTCTTTCTAAAGAAAAAGATGATTACTTTCCACTCTTGTTTCCACCCAAAACGATTTTGACAAGTATAAGATTTCTTGTAAAGGCAAGTCCCCACTAGTTGATTCTAATGAGATTACCATGTTTAAAGAAAGAATAGACTCATTAGGAATGGTTTTAAAAATTGTGAGTTTAATAAGAAGAAGATTGAGGCTATGTTTCCTAAGAAACAAGCCTCTAAGAAAAATGTTTACCATGCTCATGCTCATGTTCATACCACACAACCTTTACATCGTGGCAAACCCCCAAGACATGCTCACACTTCACACACACATCATGCATTTATGTATGGAAGAGTGTTCTCATGTTCACATTGTAGACGGAAAGGGCACTTAGCTAATTTTTGCTATGATAGACTAAGTGCATCTCATCATAATGTTTGGGTTCGCAACACTAACTTTCAAGGACCCAAGAAAATTTGAGTACCAAAGTCAACAACTTTGTTAAATGATGTAGGTACCTTCCAAGGCCCAACGACGTAGAGGATTGTGGTATCTTGATAGTGGTTGCTCAAGGCACATGACTTGGGACATCAACAACTTTGCAAACCTATCAAGATACCATGAAGGTGGCACCGTCACCTTCGGAGATGATGCCAAGGGTAAAATCATCGGTATTGGTAATGTAAAAATCGGCACATCCCCTTTAATTGAGAATGTAGTTTTAGTTGATGGCCTCAAGCATAACCTCTTGAGTGTTAGTCAACTTTGTGATAAAGATTTTGATGTAGTTTTTGATAATGTAGCTTGTAAAGTAATTGATAGAATTTCTAATACTTGTGTGTTTTCCGGTTTTCGTGAAAGTAATGTTTATATGATAGATATGTCTAATATGTCTTATAATATTACTTGTTTAAAAGCCCTCGATGATGACTCTTGGTTGTGGCATAGAAGATTAGGGCATATTTCTTTTGACCATATTTCTAGGTTAAACACAAAGGAAATGGTGAAAGGTATTCCTTGTTTGAGTTTTGAAAAGGACCGAGTTTGTGACGCATGTCAATTTGGGAAACAAACTAAGTCTTCTTTCAAGTCAATTAAGGATGTCATGACATCACGTCCTTTGGAGCTAATTCATATGGATCTTTTTGGCCCTACACAAACCAAAAGTCTAAGTGGGAATAGATTTGCATTTGTTTTGGTTGATGACTTTTCACGGTTTACTTGGGTTTTCTTTCTTGAACACAAAAATCAAGCACTTTCATATTTTCAAACTTTTAAGAAAAGAGTTGAAAAAGAAAAAGATGTTTCAATTTTAAGAATAAGAAGTGATAGAGGAGGTGAATTCATTAACCTACCCTTTACCACTTTTTGTGAAGAACATGGAATTAAGCATGAACTTTCTTGTCCTAGAACTCCACAACAAAATGGAGTAGTTGAACGGAAAAATCAAACTTTACAAGAGATGGCTAGGACAATGCTAAGTGAATATGGTCTACCACATTATTTGTGGGCCGAGGCCGTAAATACATCATGCTATATATCAAATCGTGTTTTCTTGTGTAAAAATACTTCAAAGACTTCTTTTGAAATGTACTTTTCTAGAAAACCAAATGTTTCATATTTCAAAGTTTTGGATGCAAATGTTTTGTTTTAAATACAAAAGATAATTTAGGAAAATTTGATGCTAAAGCTTATGAGGCAATTTTTGTGGGTTATTCTAATACTAGTAAAGCTTATAGAATCTTCAATAAATCATCTTTGACTATTGAGGAATCTATACATGTTAAGTTTGAAGAATCTAACTTGTTTGTTAAGAATGTTGTAGAAATAGATGCTTTGGATGAAGGCTTGGAGAAAGTGACCTTGGAGGATACACCTACTATGGGAGACAAGCCAAAGGATGATGAAGGAAGTGAAGCTAAAGTAGAAGAGGCTCAAGGACATGAAATTCAATCAATTGAAGTGGAGCCTACTCAACAACTTCCAAAGGATTGGAGATACAATCCTCATCATCCCAAGGACCTCGTCATAGGTGAAGTATCAAAAGGGGTAACCACTCGCTCTAAACTTCATGATTTTTGTGGACATTATGCATTTATTTCTCATGTTGAACCCAAGAACGTCCTCGAAGCCGAGGCCGATTCATATTGGTTGCTAGCCATGCAAGAGGAACTCAATCAATTTGAGCGCAACCAAGTTTGGCACCTTGTTCCTAGGCCCCACGATAGACCAACAATTGGTACTAAGTGGATCTTTAAGAACAAGTTGGATGAATCGGGTTTCATCGGGTAACGTTGTTAGGAATAAAGCTAGGTTAGTTGCCCAAGGTTACACTCAAATCGAAGGAATCGATTTTGAAGAAACCTTTGCACCCGTAGCACGGCTTGAAGCCATACGGATGACACTAGCATTTGCCTCATATAAAGATTTTAAATTGTTTCATATGGATGTTAAAAGTACTTTTCTAAATGATTTTATTGAAGAGGAGGTGTATGTTGAACAACCCCCCGGGTTTGTTGATCCTACACATCCGGATTTTGTGTTTAAATTAGATAAAGCTCTTTATGGTTTAAAACAAGCCCCTAGGGCTTGGTATGAAAGGCTTTCTTCATTTTTGATTTCAAATGGTTTTAAGAAAGGTAAAATTGATACCACTTTGTTTACAAAACATGTAGAAAATGACATTCTTATTGTGCAAATATATGTAGATGATATTATTTTTGGTTCTACTAATGAATCTCTTTGCCAAGCTTTTGAATCATGCATGAAGGATGAATTTGAAATGTCTATGATGGGGGAGCTCAACTATTTCCTTGGACTCCAAATCAAGCAAAGGAAGGATGGGATCTTCATCAATCAAGCCAAGTACACAAAGGAACTCATCAAGAGATTCGGACTTGAAGGCGCTAAAGTGAGCAAAACTCCCATGGCTACAACTACCAAGCTTGAAAAGGATGAACAAGGTAAAAGTGTAGACATTAAAGTTTATCGTAGCATGATAGGTAGTTTATTGTATTTGACGGCTAGCAGGCCGGATATCATGTTTTCCGTTTGTCTTTGTGCTCGTTTTCAATCATGTCCTAAGGAGTCTCATTTAGTAGCGGTAAAACGCATTATTAAATACCTTAAGGGCACTATTGAAATGGGTTTGTGGTATCCGAAAACCGGACTATTTGATATGAAGAGTTTTTCGGATGCCGACTATGCGGGTTGTAGGGTAGATAGGAAGAGCACAAGTGGAACATGTCAATTCCTAGGTAATTGTCTTGTATCTTGGTCTTCCAAAAAGCAAAATTCCGTAGCCCTTTCAACCGCCGAGGCGGAGTATGTTGCAGCCGGAGCTTGTTGTGCACAAGTTCTTTGGATGAAACATACTCTCCTCGACTATGATTTACACTTTGATCATGTTAAAATATTTTGTGATAATACTAGTACAATTCACATGACAAAGAATGCAAATCAACATAGTAAAACCAAACACATTGACATTAGGTATCACTTTCTTAGAGATCATTATGAGAAAGGTGATATTGATATTGATTATGTTTCTACCGATTTTCAACTTGCCGATATTTTTACTAAACCATTGGATTATGCTAGATTTTCCTTTATTTGTGGTGAGTTGAATATTTGCATTATGGATTCTTAAAGATAAATTTTTTAAATGCTTTGTTTAACCCTTTTTGATGTATGACAAAAAGGGGGAGAAAAAGAAAAAGAGTTTGTGTTTATTGTGTTTTGTTGTGTATTTTGAGTTTTTAACAAAACTATGTGTTTTCAATTCAATGCCTTATGTATTTAGCTTTTCATAGCATTATTGATACATAGCATTATTTGAGGGGGAGCTTTCCAAGCTCTTCTTCCTTTTTTTGTTTAAAATAACGTATATGTTTTGTCATCATCAAAAAGGAGGAGATTGTTGGCCCAAGGTTACAATCACCCTTGTTTAGTGTATTTTGATGATTACAAAACATATTAGTTATTTGTACTAATATTGTTTATTGGTTAAGTGTGTTTCAGGGATCTAACTCATCTAGAAGGTTTATTCCCTATAAGCAAATGTTTTGGACTCAAGTCAACTCAAATTGGGCTCAAGGATCAAGTGTTGAAGACCTTATGGTGAAAAGCCTCTTGAAGCACTTGTAGTACCTAGAACAAATGTAAGAATAGAATGTTAAAGTTTGAGTGTTGGATATTGGCTCTAGGATATACATACACAATTTGGTTTTGTTAAAATGTGAGTCTTGTATTTAAGTTTTCATGTTTTAAATTTGGTTTCATGCCTTAGTAGATATTTATATAACCCTAAGTTTTACAAAATAAATATCATGTTTAGATCATGTTTATATACTCCTACTAGCATGTTACTTAAGTTTGTTCAAACCCAAAACTATTTTACAAAGTTTTCTAAGTCAAAAAAAAAATACTGATTTTCCTGTTTCAGGCTGACCGGTCGACCGGCCCGGTCGACCGGCGCCAGTGCCAGGACGTGCACATTTGTGCACGTCTGTCGGTCGACCGCCCGGGTCGACCGACTGTAAGCAGTTGCTCTCGGGTTTTCTGGGTCGACCGCCCCGGTCGACCGCCAGAAGACCCGAGCCAACGGCTCTTTGCCTGCTGAGCTGGCGGTCGACCGGCCCGGTCGACCGCCAAGCCTGCAAAAGCCCAACGGCTCTTTCCTCTTTTGTGCAATTCTGAAATCTGTTTTTTGGACTGCTTTTTGGCAGACTTTTTCAGGGTTTTCCAGAACTTTTTCAGAGCAAATAAGGTCAAAATAAATTGTTTTTAACTTATTTCTCTCCCTATAAATAGTGGAGAAGAGTTACTTGCAAAACACCAAGAAAAATCCTCAAGTTTTCAAAGTTTTCAAAGAGAAAAGAAAAGTGTTTAAGCTCTCCATTTCTAACTCATTCTTGAGCTAGTTTTCAGTTGTGTTCCCTAGCAAAAATCATCTCTACAACTGAGTTTTTCTCACTACACTTCATAGAGCCAAAAATCCCTTACTCATTCTATAGTGAAGTTGTAAAAAGAGTGAGAGTGTTGTAAAAGAGTTTGTTGATCTTGTTGTGATCACTCTTGTTCTTGTGATCTTCTTGTTCTTGTGGAGACACCTCTTCGGTAGAGGTTATTGTACTTGGTGGAGCTCGGTGCTCGGGTCTTCGGTAGACCGTTGTAATCGTCCTCGGTGGATAGTGGAAACCCTTCACGGAGGTGAAGGCGGGGAGTAGAGTGGTGGCTCGAACCTCGAAACAAATACTTGTGTTTGCGATTGTCTTTTACTCTTGCTCTCTATTTTGCTTTTAATTTCTATTGCACTCTATTGCTTTTAATTACTTGCTTGTGATCTTGTTTCTTTCCTTGTGCTATTACTTCAAGTTTGTAATACTTGTGATATCTTGTGTGCATCTCATCATTGCATATTATTCATCCTTTGTTCGATCAATTCTCATACAACAAGGTTGCATTGCGCACCTCTAACCCATTCAAGGGGAATTGGGAGGAAGGAGTTCAGAACCTCTCACGGGGTATTCGGCTCTTAGTCTTGTTTTGAGAGATCGTTGCATCATTCATCCATCTTAGTTTAAAAAGATTGTTAGATTAGCAATAACACCTATTCACCCCCCCTCTAGGTGTTTTTCAAGAACCTGAGAAGGAGAAAAGAGAAGCTCATCCTATGTGCTTGGCGATGGGTGGTGCTGCAGCTGTGCTCCAGACGAAGGGAGCATGACAGGGGCTCAATTGCCAAGAGGCTTGGTCACGAGCAAGGTAGTGAGGCAGGCCAAGGTGGGAAGTGTTGTCAGTGTTGGCTGTAAGGGAAGCATGCAACAACAGCAGCAGAAGGGGATCTCAGCTATGGGTTGCAAAGGTCTGCCTGAGAGTGGAGAGCACGAGGAGGAGGTGCTCATGGTGGACTCCGACGATGGGTGGTTGATCCAGAGAAGATGGTGGAGGCTGTGTTATGCTGAAGAGGAGGTACGTTGAGGGTTCAACCAAGGACTCGTGGCGGCACTAGCGTGGCCTGGTGCCGCCGTGCTCCGGGCTTGACCAAAAGAGTGGGCTCGGTTGGGATAGGGAGCCACGGCCAGTGCGCCTGGGTGTGCATGGCATGGGCTAGTTCGAGGGCTGTGGAGGGAAGGAGGTCGAAGGTCGAGAGGTAGCCATGGGCTTGGTTGCTGTGGATGTCAACGGAGCTCGCTGGAGAGTTCGGCGATGTTTAGGGCTGCCATAGGCTGCTATTGGTGAAGGGCAGCCAATAATGGCTGTTGTTGTTGCCTGGGCTACGGCCTGCGGAAGGAGAGGCGGCCAGGGGTGCTCCAGGGTACTATTGTGGAGGAGTAGGAGGCCATGGGAGATAAGGGCTCAGATGGCTGGAGCTCGCTGGCCTGGGGCTATGGGGCTCGGTGGAGAGGCGTGGGTGTTCGGTTGAAGTAGGGAGAGGAGAATGAAAATGGGATTAAGACTATAATTAGGAGGAGATAATAGATTAGGAATTAGTTTAGGATTGGTATTAAATTTGTTATAGGATTATAGTTAGTTATGGTTTGATCTAACTGTTAAGATTCGGATTTGGGTTGTTAGGATTAAGATATTTGGATAATAGGTTTAGGGTATGACTTAGATGGGTTATGGGCTATTGGATAGATATGCGTAAATGGGCAGGGTGGAGATGAAACTAAAACAAAACAATAATCTTAATAATGTTATTAATAACAATCATATGTAATAGTAATATTAGTAATAATAATAACAACAATAACTAATGGTACTTAATAATATCAACAATCGAAATTAACAATAACATTAATCATAATAATAATTTATAATAATAAAACTAATAATAATAGTAACAATAATAATCTTAATGAAATAATAATAGTTATAATTACTACTGATAATAATAATAATTCATAATAATAATGATAGTAATAAAAATTAGGAATAAAAAATATTGGTAGAAAATAATGATAATAATATATAAAACTAACTTAGCCTTTTTTATCTCAAAATAATTTTGTATATTTTATAATAATAAGAGTCATGAATCAAGTTAATAAAATAAAAGTATCTCAAAAATTAATAAATACGTAGAAAAATTAAAAATACAGTATTTTAAACTAGAGATGTTACATTCTACCCACCTTATAAAAATTTTGTCCTCAAAATTTTGATAAAATAGGGAATGATAAAATAATCAAAATCAAGGGAGAAGATAAAACTTTCACGTCGCTTCTTACTGCATCATGGATCTACCACACTTTCGCTGTATGCTTTGATCTCTGTTACCGGCTTCAGATGGAGCGACCAATTCCAATAGACAAGATCAGAAAATAGAGTCGACAAGAAGAATAGGAAAAGATGGAACCAAAACTCTAGAAGAAGAGATGCAATCAGAGAGATTGAAAGATCAAAGAGATGGATTTTCAAAGGGAGGACAGTCAATTTCAAGTGGAGTCAATATCATTGTATGGATAGTATATGTACATTGTAGCATAACAATAGCTTGTTTCAAGTTACCGGTATGAACTAGGTCCTTTTGAGTAAACCTGACTCTGATACCAAGAAATTTTTTTTACGCCCCGCTTTCCAAAATACGCGAAAACGGAGTCGCGATGAAGGTTGGCGACGTATATACGTGAGAAAAATACCCCACGTATACACGCTAAGCCTAAAATAACCTGAACAAGGTATAAATCTAAACCATAGTAAATCAATGATCACTGTAATATAACATATAATCATCCACACATGATATCATATAAAAGAATTGGAATAAAAACTGAATTTGATACATCGAGAATCGGAAATAACAGGAAGACAAGAGAGATAAGAATACCATAACCAAAAAAGAGAGAAACTCTAACTCCTCACAAAGGTACGATCACACGAACACTTGAACAATATAAGAAGATGTCCAAAATCCTGGACATGCGAATCCAGGATCGTCAGAAGCGACTAATGAGTGTGTGTGTAAAGAGAAAGGTGTTCGTACATAATAACAACATAAGCAATAACAACATGATAAACAGAAATATAAGATAAAAGAATAATCAATATTAAGAACAAAGTCATGAATGATATATAACTGATCTCATGACAAAAGGAAACAACTAATGTCAAGATATGTAACCTAGCAATGTCACTAATCTGGTATACAATCGGTCATGCGTACAATCATACGTCTATCGTAACTTATATGAGTTCAGTCAGGTAATTACTGTTAGTTATAATACACTATAAACAATTTATTGTTATTTATTACGTTAGCGAACACCAATTGCCACTTGTAATAGACGCATCCCATACTACGCCTATAACACGTGTCATTCAAAGTCCTAAATTATTGAGACTGATTGGTTGGAGACATTGTCCATACTTTAGGTGGGTCCCGTACATACCCGGGACCACGACCTCAGTTTCCTGACGTTGAACCAGGCCGTACTACTAGGTACTCAGTAACAGTAACAGTAATCTCATTGTATGAACAATGAAACAATAACAGTACAGATAGGATGTCAGTCATCCCCAGGAACCCTACAGTGGAACCCTCAGTCGGCTGCACAACCTGTATCCTAGATTCACCCAAAATACAGACGTTGTCTCCTCCATCAATTTTCCCAATTCCGGTGTAAGTTATCCATTTATATTATTAATTAATTCAGTTAAGATATCCATGTTACTTATAAAGCTGGGACGATGCGGTGACAGTAACAAAACAGTATAACTGTCAACAGTAATCGTATACACGGTGAACAATATCAGTAACAGTGAACGGTGACAGTAACCGTGTATACGATGAACAATAGGACTGTACAGGGTGATACGGTCAAACAATCTTTTTTCAGTAACTTTTAGTAACATGAATTTATACGGTAACAGTTCTGCACCTCTAGTCAATGTACAATTATTATATAGAACTGATCACAATACCATCCACTCATAATCTCAATAGTCATCTTGATCATCAAATCTGAATAGTCATCACGAACATCAACTACTAAGTCTGTATCTGATGCCATAAACCATAAGTCCGTTAAATCAAAAATCAGTTCTCTCATCCTATCAATCAACTCTGATTCTCTAAGTCATCAATAACTGAGATCCGACAACAACTGCTATCATACAAACACTGATATCAATAAAATCAAACTCATAATAACTCAACCTCGATCATCGAATAACTGTAGTCAAGAACCAAATAAGAAACACTGAATATATCCTCGAGATCAACAACGAATACCAAATTCACAAATAAAGAATGGAATATCCTTAAAATCAGACTTATCCAGCCATAATTAAGAACATAACTAAAGAGTATAATGTCCATGATCATCATAACATCTCAATCATCTCTATATCTAGTATTCAACATCGATAAGATCATCAGTACTTAATCAATATCGTTAGGGTAAATTCGGAAGTCCTTGTTTCAACAATCCAAAATCAGAGTGTTATATCCTCCATCAATATGAAATCTAGATCATCTAAATATCAATTGTGAATCCACCCAAAAGAATATGAAGTTCAGGTCAACTCCTATTCTAACTACGACATACATAAATTTAAGTATCAGTAAGACAGTCTGTTAGTGAAGTAACGTCATATCTACTTATCCATAATATCTAAAAGTGTTCCGGCCAGAAATAATCACCAAATACATGATGTCAAATCTGATAACTAATACACATGAAATCTACTATTAATCTTAAAAACAAACTATGTCAACCTCAAGATTGAGCCAGGTCAAGTCACAATTTAAGGTGTATCAGTACTAGTCCTAAGCCAATAATGGCGATTTACCAAGACGTGAATGATACCGATACAAGTTCATATCGACTACGTAAATAAAGTGAACAATCATTGATGTCTCATGAAGTGGTACAAGTAATCAAACTGGTAAAATATGACCGAAAATCACATGAAATGATAAGAGTAACATGTAAACGCATACCGACAACAGTAAATAAAGAAATACATAAGAACAAACACTCACATTAAATGACATAGTTTTGGAACCGAATCGCCGTCTGGTCTTTACTGCACGAACCAGTACTGTTCTACGGATCATCCCATAGACCGATCTTCGAATCGCCGGTATATCGGGTTCATAACGGGCATAAATCCGTTACGGGTAGGGTAGTGAGGCAGGCCAAGGTGGGAAGCGCTGGCAGTGTTGGCTGCAAGGGAGGCATGCAACAGCAGCAGCAGAAAGGGATCTCAGCTATGGGTTACATGGGGTCTGCCTAAGAGTGGAGAGCTCAAGGAGGACGTGCTCATGGTGGACTCCGACGATGGGTGGTTAATCCAGAGAAGATGGTGGAGGTTCAGTTGCGCTAAAGAGGAGGACCGTTGAGGGTTCAACCAAGAGCTCGTGGCGGCGCTGGCGTGGCCTGGTGCTGTCGTGCTCCAGGCTTGATCAAAAGAGAGGGCTCGGTTGTGAGAGGGAGCCACGGCGAGTATGCCTGGATGTGCGTGGCATGGGCTGGTTCGAGGGTTGTGGAGGGAAGGAGGTGGAAGGTAGAGGGGAAGCCATGGGCTTGGTTGCTGTGGATGTCCATGGAGCTCGCCGGAGAGTTCGGCGCTGTTCAGAGCTGCCGTAGGCTGCTATTGGTGAAGGGGGCAGCCAACAATGGCTGTTGTTGTTGCCTGGGCTGCGGCCTGAGGAAGGAGAGGCGGTCAGGGGTGCTCCGGGGTGCTGTCGTGGAGGAGTAGAAGGCCATGGGAGAGAGGGGCTCAGATGCTGGAGCTCGTTGGCCTGGGTCTGTGGGGCTCGACGGAGAGGCGTGGGTATTCAGTTGAAGTAGGGAGAGGAGAATGAAAATGGGATTAAGACTGTAATTAGGAGGAGAAAATAGATTAGGAATTAGTTTAGGATTGGTATTAGATTTGTTATAGGATTATGGTTAGTTATGATTTGATCTAATTGTTAAGATTTGAATTTGGGTTGTTGGGATTAAGATATTTGGATAATGGGTTTGGGGTATGAGTTAGAGGGGTTATGGGCTATTGGATAAATATGGGTAAATGGGTAGGGTTGGAGATGAGACTAAAACAAAACAATAAACTTAATAATGTTATTAATAACAATCATATATAATAGTACTATTAGTAATAATAATAATAACAACAATAACTAATGGTACTTAATAATATCAACAATCAAAATTAACAATAACATTAATCATAATAATAATAATTTACAATAATAACACTAATAATAATAGTAACAATAATAATCTTAATGAAATAATAATAGTAATAATTACTACTGATAATAATAATTCATATTAACAATATAGTAATAAAAATTAGTAATAAAAATTGTGGAGAAAATAATGATAATAATATATAAAACTAAATGAGCCTTTACTATCTCAAAATAATTTTGCATATTTAATAATAATAATAAGAGTCATGAATCAAGTTAATAAAATAAAAGTATCTCAAAAATTAATAAATACGTAGAAAAATTAAAAATACAGTATTTTAAACTAGAGATGTTACATATTGACTCCAACCTATCCATATGGTGCATCCAAGTGCTTTCTACAAGTGAATTTATGATAAGCTTAATGTTTTTAATGATGCATATATCTTGTTATTAAAACAAGTGGGGTAGAGTAGACTACTCTTAATAGGACGATCACTTATGTGAGTATAGAACTGGGTCGACTCTTTGGGAGTATCTATGGAGGCTGTGATTCCCTGAAGATACTCTCTGAAACTAAGAATGTTCAAGGCCAAAATGGATACAATCAAGAATCAAAGTTGATTTTGAAAAGTTATTATGTGAGGCCTGGTGACTTGGCTTACACAAACGACTGACAGTTCAAGACTTAGTTCACTGATTAGTCAGTAAGTTCGATAAGGTTTTTGCTATGGAAGGTTCAAGACCTAGTTCACCTATCCTGATGTAGTTTTTTTTTCTAAACCCTATCACGCCCCACTTCCCAAAATACGCGAAAATGGAGTCACGACGAGAGTGGCGAAATATATGCGCGAGGAGAATACCTCACGTATACACGCTAAGCCTAAAAATAACCTGAGCAAGCTATATAATCACTATAAAGAATCAATATCACTGCAACAGTACATATAAAAGTTCACACATGATAACAGATAAATAAAGGAATGGAATAAGCATTGAGTCCAATATAGGAAATCAAAGGGAACGATAGGAATAAAAGAGAGTAAGAATACCAGTAATCAAATAGAGAGAACTTCAGGATCCTCGTAAAATGTGTGTTCTTCTTCTAATACCTGATCAGTAATAAAATAACTATAGACCTGAATGTGCAAATTCAGGGAATCAAAACTCCCAATGAGTGTGTAAAAATAAAGGGAAAGGTGCACGTGCATATAATGTGAGCATACTATGATACTAATATGAAATGTACTAAACGAGAAAATAAAAAGAATAGAACTGTAATAAAAGAAGAGTATAACATAACGTACTATCAATCAGCTACCCCCAGTATTAGTATAACATGCAGTACATAATTTACAGAGTAATAGAACCAGTCTATTATACAATCATATGTCGGGTCATGAGCACAGTCAGGTGTCTATCATAACATGAATATATTAGGCGAATACAATCAGTCACAATACATTATGAACAGTTTATTATTATTAATTATGTTAGTGAACATCAATTGTCTCCTGTAACAGACGTATCCAATACTACGTCTATCATATGTGTCAATTGAAGTCTATATTATTGAAACTGATAGAAGAGAAATTATCCATGCTTTAGGTGGGTCCCGTACATATATGGGACCACGGCACAGACGCCTGAGGCTAAACCAGGCCGTACCGCCGGGTACTACAGTAATAGTATAACAATAAATAGTAACAGTAAACAGTACAGGATGTCAGTTATCTCTAGGAATCCTACAGTGGAACCCTATCTCGGCTGTGCAACCTGTATCCTAAGTCCACGTAAAATACAAACGATGTCTCCTCCATCAATTTCCAATCCCTGTGTAAGTTGTCTATTTACATTATTACTTAATTTAGTTAAAACAATTAATATCTATGTTACTTAGAATACTGGTACGATACAGTAACAATTACAGTACAATAATAGTAAACAATACTCGTATACATGGTAACCCATATCAGTAATCATGTATACAATAAACAATAGGACTGTACATGGGGTTACCGTCTAACAAGATTTTCCCGGTAACTTTTAGTAACATGAATTATATGCACGTAATATGTCATGTACTGTCTAATCAATATACAGTCTCATCTATATGCTCTAGGATATAACAGTGACATGATCTATCAACTCATAATTTCCCTACAATCACTGCAAATGTCAAGTACTAAATCCATTGTCAAGGTAATCCGATACAGTAAACTACAAGCCCAATACACCAATAATCAATTCTCTCATCCTATCAATTTACTCTGATCCTCTATATCAATCAGTATATCCAAATCCCAGCAAATAGAGATGAAAACTCAGCCACATCAACCAATCATCACTATCCAATCAAATTAAGATCATAACTAAAAGGTGGGACATCCTCAAGCAACATGGAATCTAGAATGTCTCCATATCTAATCCTCGACATTAATAAAAATCGTTTCTTAGATAATTGATCAGTGAATAGATCCAAATAAAATACTTACGACAATAATCCAAAATCAGTATTATATTACAGCTCAAAATCAAGGTAAGATATTCTCCCGTATAATCAGAACCCAGCTATTATCGATCTCATCTAAATACGTATCAAGATCCCATGTAAATCTCAAGTTGAACTCTAAGTCCGTATATAAATTTAAGCATCAAGGAAAATCACTCTTCTAAATTAAGTAACATCCTATTTATTCCATCCTCATTGTCCAAATGAATTTCCATCTGAAATATCATCAAACAAATTTCTGATTATTAATCACACATAATTTATCATTTATCCACAACTTTGAACTAGACCAGTCTAAAAATCAGGTCGAGTCACAGTCTAAGATATATCTGATGCGATATCCATAAGTATTTAAATTCTCTCTCAGTATAATAATACAAGTCTGAGAGTCCACTACATGTCTTTAAGATCTATTATGCCACTAATCAGATTTGTTCCAACCACGAGTCAAGCTGTATCCCAATTTAATCCATTAATAAATTCAAGTATCAACTATTGAATAACTAACTCAATATCCGGTCGACAATTTATCAGTTACTTTCCGGTCTCTAAATATTACCACTCTATGTAGACACCATCTAAGTGAGCATGACCTTGACCAGTAATTAACATATACAAATAATATCTGAACATGGTAATAATTAAACAAACATGAATCTAATGAAAACAGATAAAGTGTTCATTGATAATGGTAAATAACAATCATGCAAAAGTAAACACTTACTTGAAATGATGCGGTTTCGGGTTCTAATCGCAGTCTGATCTTTACTGCACGAACCGGTACGAATTTTCGAGTCGAATCGTGTGTCGGTCTTTGAATCGCCTGGCATATCGGCACGCTGAGAATACGAATACAGTCTTATGTTGCTGGGTATGGATCGTATAAATGGGTCTAGATACAACTGCAACACACATGGATGCATACACAAACACGTATTTATAATTATACATTTACACACACGGAGAGAGGAAAAAGCGCAAACATACACGCATACCAATACACACACATGACATAATACACCATACAATACACATGCACAGAAGCACACATTTACAACATAGTACCCACACATACACCCATGCATTAACACACACCTAATTATGTATACTCCAACATACACATACATACATACATACATACATACATACACACACATTAATTAAAACACACCCACACTCACATAATATATAACACATACATATTAATACACACACACACACACTCACCAAATAAATAACAGAGAGGAAGAAAGAGCTCACGACAAGATGGGGGCACGACCTGGGCTCGGTGGTTAGCAGAGGTTGTAAGCTACCGGGGTGTCGCTCACCGGCAAAAGCTCAGTGGCTGTGCTGCGGAGGTAGGCTGCGGGAGAAGGTGTAGGGGTACGAGTGCTCAGAGGTTGCTCGCATAGGGAACATCTCCGACGAGGCGGCAGTGGAGTTGAGGAAGAAGGAAAAGGTAGAGGAGGTGGTGTCATGGTCCATCGAATAAGGAGATGGTCGTGGGTGTGCTCGCCGCTCGCCGACAGAGAGGGTAGGAAAGATGAGTTGGTGGTGGCCAGTTCGGTGGAGCTGCAGAGGGGGTGCTCGACCAGCTTGCATGGAGAACAAGGAGGCAGCCAGTGATTATAAGGAGATGTTGAAGGAGAGGGAAGAGGTGTGGATGTGCTGCAAGGGGGAACTCATGGGTTGTGCAGCTGCAGAATGGAGAGGAGGAGAATAGGGTTTGGTTTAGGATGAATGATAGGATTATATAGAAAAATGATAATGAGTATGGATTAATGGGTTTAAGGGTATTAGGGTTGGGCTGGGTATAGGATAATCGGTAATGGGCTAATGGGTAATAGGATAATACACATGTAAATAAGGAGATTGGGTTGTAAGTTTGTGGGCTTTGGGCCGATTGGGTTGTGAGTTTGTGGGCTTTGGACCAATTGGGTTGAAGTTTGGGCTCAAAGAAAACTTAAAGAAAAATATAAAGGAAAAGAGAGATTGAGAGTGTGGGCTTGGGCCAAAGATAATACACATGTAAAAATATAATTAATGATAATAATAATAATATTGGTAACAATTAAAAACAATAATTAGTGATAACAGCAACAATAATAATAAATAATAATAAAAATAACTGCAATAATGATAAATAATAAGAAACCTAATAATAATAATAAGAAGAAACCTAATAATAATAATAAAGAAAGCTAATAAAAAGTAAGCATATTGTTAATAATATACATTTAAAATAGTGATAACAATAATGATAATTAAATAATGATACATAAATCCAAATAAATTGTTTGAAAATACTAATACAATATTATAAACTGGGGTGTATTACACTAAAAATACTTTTCACTATAGAGTCAGTCTCATAGTGTGTCAATTCCTTGAATCTCCATTCATTGTGGGGGATTGTTGGGAAAATGAAGAATTTTAAATAAATCTTTGAGCAGAATTAAGGCAATATTCGTTGATAGAATCAACCAGATAATGGTTGGAGTGTGTTCTCCTTCCAGTGGGGATGAACGTGGTATATTCACATGTTCAATTTTATTTCTGAATGAATGAGATATTCAAGTCAAAAGTTCGCCTAATTCGACAGCTAAAGGGGACTAAAGGAAACAAAAATAATTTAGTCCCACATTGAATATAGTATAAAAGTTGAAGTGTTTAAATATGAAAAGATGGGAACAAAGGGTGTGCTTTTTAGGTACTTGGAGTTTTTGTGTGCGTTTGGGGGGAAACCACGTGCTCACGCCACCTCTGCCACCCGCCCCTGTCGCGGCATGGTGCCGGAGCCTGGGCCTGGGTGCGGGTGCGGGATTGGAACTGTGTTCACAAAACCCTTGCGACGGTTAAGACAGGAACCGTCACAACCACTCCCACTTCCTCCAACGGAGAGCGATAGCGCTCCTCTTTTTCTTTTCTAAACACATAGGACATATAGGTCCTCTCTACACCATCTTCAACAGAGAAATCTGGTCTAAAAGAAGAAACAGAAAACTCAATAGATTCTGAAGAGAGATAGAATTGTTATCTGAATCTGTGCCTTCTTAAGACATTAGTTCTTCTCTCTCTCCCTCTTTTTTCTTACAGTGAATATTCCTCCATATTAAGACAAATATTCTCCCTGAAATTTGTTCTTCGTCCAAGTGCTTTGAAATTTCAATTAGTGAAGGTACCGATTAACTTTGGTTCGGCTATACAGTGATTTGGTAGTGCTATCCAAATACCGTGAAGGAGTGTTGTATCTTGGGAGACCAGCGTCTAATAACCTGTTAGTACCATAGCGGAAAATATAATTATCTTAAGAAGATTCGCTACATGCGTATCTCACTTTATTTACTGTATAATTGAACTAACATTCTTTCTACAGGGGTTATACTAAAATATTTATAAATATTATTATTAATATATTGAATATATATTGAGACCGACTGATACCAAACTAATTGGTGTTTAACTAAAAAAGGCAATTGAAAGGTGGTTTTATAATTAAGGAACTTTCTATTGAACAAAAAATCTCCCACCTGATATTCACCGACCTGACCAATTAGATCAGTGACATTGATTAGTTGTCAGAACTAACAGTATATTCTCTCTCTCTCTCTATGTGTGTGTGTTTTGACTGGTGTATGGCAGACTAGCCAGTTGTTTGCTAGTTCTGTAGCTTGTAGTTGAACTTACATCTTATGGTTATGTAAACTCTTTTGTAATATTATGCTACTTGGACTACTTGTGATGAACTAGTAATCCTATAGGATAGCGTAGTGATGAAAGAATTATTATGGTTTTTAGTTGGTCTGGATTGTCGAGAAGTATACTCTCATGTAGTATGTATATGTGTGTGTGTCTTGTAAAAAAATTCCGAAGTATGGTATTTGATATATCTAAGTTTGTCGCTATGAGCTGAAATCTTATGTATATATACCAGGGCAGACTCCGATTTTAAGGGAGATGTTGTGATTGGGGAAAAATTGTGCACGAAAAGTGTCGTTTTGAAAAGTGTGTGTGCTTTGACTTTCTCGATACTTTTGTTATAGCATAGAGGCTAAGTGGGTCTAATCCACAAGGACGAGAAGCGATAAGAAGCTTTATCGGTCGATTCATGTGTGTGTTAAGTGTTCTTCAATATTTTGAAGAATCAAAAGAAAAGAACAGAAAGAATGGAAAGAGCAGAGTACAGTGAAAACAAAGATAAAAATATTGAAAATGGTTGTTTGAAGAGTGGTTTTTATATTATAAAATAAAAATGAAAGAAAACTCATGGCTACTAACTACTAATGGATCCACTAATATGCTAACCTATTGGTGATAGTTGCATCACATGTATTCTTAGCCATCATTAGTTCCTAGTTCAATAGCGTTACAAAGCATAACCCATAAGATTATTTTCACATCCACACTCAACAAACAAGTGCAAGCTACACTTAAATCATCAAAGCTAAATAAGAGCAAACATGGAATAAACTAATGTTAGTTTGTTAGAGAGTTAGATATTTGAGTGTTAGAATCTATCGTCATGAGTCATCAATGGCTCTTGCAAGAGCAAGACCAAGTAGAGGTTATTAGATTCATGTGAATTATCAAGAAAGAAATTAGAAAGTTAGTGGTTAGTAGTTAGTTGCCATGAGAGAAAATTAGCTAAGAATATAAAAGGAGTTAGAAAGAAGAAAACAAGTAGAGATAAAGAGAGAACCTTTCATAGAGTGTCATCCTCCATTACAAGCACTCTAACTTTCATCCTATGTACCACTCTCTTCCCTATTACAAGATCTACAAAAAATGAAAAATAAAAAGAGGAAGAAGAAGAACAACTAATCTAAACCAAAGAGAGAAAACTACCCTAAAAATTACATACATGGAGAAGAACTAACCCTAAAACTTCTCCTCTCTAAAAATTCTGGAAACCTAGGGTATTTATATAAGAGGGCACCAGAGGGTGTCACGGGGCCACGAGTCGAAACGCGACATGTGGCCCCAGCAGAAGGCCACAGAAATGCAAATTTTATCACATTTTCGCGACCCTTCTCGAGCCGCGCGAGCCACGCCAGTGGGTGCAGACTGCTAGCTTGACCCTTTTTGATTTTCCATGCTAGTTTCTGGATTTTTGCTTTCAGATTTGGCATATCAGCTCCCCAAAGTCAATGGCTATATTTTAAGCTCTAAAATTACAAAATAAATTGAATTTTAGGCTTCTTCTTCATTTCATACCATAGACCTAGGATCATACAAGAGAGGTATTATTAACAGAATTTAATATTGAATAAATGTGAAAATATGGTATAAAATATGCAATTTTGGAGATTAATCACACCCCCACACTTATCTTTTATTCATCCCGAGCAAAACAGAAAAACTAACTAAGAAGATTATTACACCACTTTCGCAGGTGACGTAATTGCACTGAGCATGTGCAACAAGCCGTTAAACATCTAGATTTTCCCTAAAGGAGGAGTTTTGTCACCTGAGAGTTTTCAGTGGATTACACTCGCAAAATCTATGAAGAAATAAATCAAATGTTAGTATTTTGAAAACTCATTTTGAAATAGAGAAAAGTGTTGAATATTTTGCGAAAATTTAAGTGATCCAAGATATAGGTTAAACAGAAATTATTCTTTCTTAAACTAAGTCTAAATGCAAAATCTTGTTATAAATTAAATGTAAGAATTTAAAATCGAATCGATTCTTTGATCTTTCATAAAAACTCTTAGAAAATATGCACTTTGTGAACTGTGAAGATTTTTAAGATATCGACTCTAACTTTCATGCTATTTATTTATATCAAAAATTTTTCCCTTAATTTTCTTAGGCTTTCTAGCTTACTCGGGTAGTGAGCCTTTAGCTGATTACTCCTAAACCAGATGGTTTTAAGGGAACCATATGAGAAAACATCTCTCAGCCTTAAGGACTAAGTAAATAAGATCACAAAACTAAAGGGGGTTATTTTATTTTTGTCTACTGTATTAGGCTTGAATAATCATGCTTCCTGAGACATAACAACTCAACTTCAGTAAGTGATTTCTATCATCATTTTTTATATATATTTTATGACGTTTTCAGTCTTTGTTTCAATCTCAAAAATTGTGTAAGTATGAAGTGCATATATCTAAGGCAAAAATTTGAGACCAAATTATCTTTCCAATCTTACTTTCTTATCCTAAAATTTAAATAATATCTGTTATTTTGACTTGGTTTAAGAATTCATAGTTTTAGGTCTTCTCAATTCTTAAGATCCTCTTAATTTTCTTAAAAATAAATTAAAACTATTTCTTTTATTTCAAAAAGTTGTATAAAAAAAGAAAGAAAGTGTTTTTTATACAAAAAATCTAAATTTTTTCTAAAAGGAAGTGTAAAAGAAAGAAAGTTTAGAACAACATACATTAATAAACCCTTCCTCACACTTATTTCATGCATCGTCCTCAATGCATAATGTGTATTTGCATAAAATGAATGAAAGGGAAGGAAAATTTGCTCATTGTGGTGGTTCCAGTGGTGGTCTAATTGGTCCATGAAATGTGTCCCAATTCAGAGATCGTGATATTTGCAGGAACCCACCAGTGACCTCTCTAATATGACCCATTAGAAGGATGATTGAGTGAATGGTCTTATTTAAAAATTATCCCCATCTAATTTTTAATTTTCAAAAATAATTATTGAGTCATTTTATTCAACATCCTTGCTCAATAATAAAGTGTGATTGTGGAAAATGATTGATTTGGACTCAAACAGACCAAAAACAAATACCGACTCGGGAATGTGACCTAGGTCAAGTCGAGATTCAAAAGTGAGAGTCAAAATTGGTTCAAAAATGGAGTTCAAATTAAAAAATTGATGTTCACACACAGTCCCCATTAACGGAATGTGATCGTAAAATATTGGTGATTCAATCACAGTGTACTGGTACAAGATTCAATGTTGACTCTGGACTATGAAAAGAATCTGCTATAGATGCTGGAGTCATTATTGAAAAAAAAAGTGAAATAGAATTACCAACTTGTGGATCAGTATCACATTCTTGCTCAAGTTTAGTTTCGAGAAAAGGATAACTTGCCAAAATGTCAAGATGGTTCTCGAAATTTTGGGCAAGTTTCAATAGATGTAATGAAATTGAATCTTGATTTTCATCCATGGAAGGGATGTGAATAGGTGAAATGATTGATTCAAGTTCAGGAATTATGAGAATCAAAACTGGCTCAGGAATGTTACCTAGTTTGGATAACACTACAGGAGTTGATATTGATTTTAAGATTGGACTCGCTAAATTGAAGTTCAGGTTCACATTAATCTTCAAGTTCAATTTCAGGAAATAGATAACTTGTCAAAATGTCAAGGCTTTGATCTTGGTTAAGTTCAGATTGATATAATGAAATTGAAGCTTAATTTCCAAAATGACATGATTCTTTGGTCATATCAAAATTTGGTGGACATTGAAAGTCAACATATTTTGAATTAGACGCTCAGACTCTTGCACGAATTCTATAGTTTTTTCAACAATGATTTTTTTTTGGTGGTTCTGAAAAAAAAACTATATGGGGTTTGGAAATTTTGTGGATATGATGAGGTCGTCATGATTTCAAATTATTTCTATGCCTCTAACATGGCTTCGTAACTCTGCTTTTTCTTCAATTGGTAGTACTGAAAAATGAGTATGTGAAGCAAAATGTGGGAAAGTAAGTGGTGGACAAGGTGATTGATAATCTAACTCGGGGGCAGTGAATCTCCACTGGCTCTGTGAAGAGTGAAAATTATTTTGAAGTTTTGGATCATAGAATTGGGGAGATGGGTCATATTGAGTCGGACAAATCCAATCTGGCCTATATGGTTGGTTCATATTGTACATAGCCGGGTTAGAGTTCTCCGAGCCAAATGACGTCGGGGTGAAATATGGATTCATATTAGAATTGAAAGAATTGTTGTTGAAATCCATTTCACTATTTATAAAAAAAAGGAAAAACAAACAAACAAACAACAAATAAAGAAAAGAAAAAGAAAAAGAAAATAAGCCTATGCTAGGTTGACTTAGACCTAGACGACTCCTAACTGGTTAGACTGTCCACGGAGGGTACCTTATAGAAATTTGACCACAAATTAATCGGCCAGGTAGGGGTAAGACCAGTGGGAGGTATCCGTACCTGAGCAACGAGCCTAATTATGCTAAATCACTGTTCTTCGAGGTTTCGCCTCTCAATCCTAACTTTGGATGGCGATTTGACAAGAGTCAATCTCCAACAACTTTCCCCTTTAGGTCAATCTCCTAATTGAGTCCGAGATGTCCCTAAGGGCCAACGTCTAGCAGATTTATTTAGGTTCGGGTTATGTAAGTGGGGAGGTAGTTTTTGGGCTAAGGGAGGGTAATGACTTCCCTACCTTATCTTTTGTTAGTTTTGCCCTTAATTTTTGATTCGTGCAAGTGTGCAATATAGATAAGAATGAATACATAATGCGAGTAAATCACCAATGTGTTTGTCCTAACTATATGCAATACAATATGCACACCTCGATTCTGATCACAACAACGGAAGAACAAAATAAAATATATTAGAATGAAAATTGATACGTGCCCTAGATGCAAATATCTAATCATTTTAAAACATCAAATTACCGTATTTTAGTTCTTTTATTATAGTGCACAGGTAATCTAAACAAAAAACTAGCAGCAGAAGATAGCAATATACAAAAATTTACCCAACCATATAACAACTTTTGAAGCACTTGCTCCCTATTTTTTTGAGCAGGGAGATGCAAGAAAGTGTAGACTTCTGCAATGCTAAAAATTTGACCTGCACACCAAAAATAAAGAAGAAAAGTTAATAAAAATGTGAGATCAAACCATTCCCATCCCCGGCAATTGCGCTAAAATTTGATCAGGGAAAAATCATGCACGAAAAGTGTCGTTTTAAAAAATGTGTGCGCTTTGGCTTCCTCTATACTTTCGTTCTAGCATAGAGGTTAAACGGGTCTAATCCACAAGGACGAGAAGCGATAAGAAGTTTTATCGGTCGATTCACGTGTGTGTTAAGTGTTCTTCAATGTTTTGAAGAATCAAAAGAAAAGAAAACAAAGAATAGAAAGAGCAGAGTACGGTGAAAACAAAGATAGAAACATTGAAAATGGTTATTGAAGAGTGGTTTTTATATTATTAAAGTAAAGTAAAAATGAAAGAAAACTCATGACTATTAACTACTAATGGCTCCACTAACATGCTAACCTGTTAGTGATAGTTGCCTCACATGTATCCTTGGTCATCACTAGTTCTTGGTTCAAGAGCGTTACAAAGTATGACCCACAAGATTACTTTCATATCCAAACTCAACAAACAAGTACAAGTTACACTTAAACTATCAAAGCTAAACTAGAGCAAGCATGGAATAAACTAATGTTAGCATGTTAGAGAGTTAGATGTTAGAGTGTTAGAATCCATCATCATGAGCTATCAATGGCTCTTGCAAAAGCAAGGCCAAGTAGAGGCTATTAGATTTATGTGGATTATCAAGTAAGAAGTTAAAGAGTTAGTGGTTAGTAGTTAGTTGCCATGAGAAAAAATTAGGTAAGCATGTAAAAGGAGTTGAGAGAAGAAAACAAGTAGAGTTAAAGAGAGAACCTTTCATAGAGTGTCACCCTCCAGTACAAGCACTCTAACTTTCTTTCTATGTACCACACTCTTCCCTATTACAAGATCAACAAGAAATGAAAAATACAAAGAGAAAGAAGAAGAATAACTAATCTGAACTAAAGAGAGAAACTACCCTAAAACATGGAGAAGACCTAACCCTAAAAACTATCCTCTCTGAAATTCTGGAAACCTGGGGTATTTATAGGCTAAGGGGGCACTAGGGGGTGTCACAGGGCCACGCGACATGTGGCCCCACTAGAAGGCCGAAACGCGATTTTTGCTGCGTTTTCACAACCCTTCTGGGGTCACGCATCGCGCTAGTAGGTGTAGACTGCTGGCTTGTCCCCCTGTTGGTCCCCCTGCTGGTTTCTGATTTTTTTCTCCCAGATTTGGCAGATCAACCCCCAAAGTCAATGGATATTTTAGGCTCTAAATCACCAAACAAATGAGATTTTTAGGCTTCTTCTTCATTCCATATCATGGACCTAGGAACATACAAGAGAGGTATTATTAACAGAATTTATATTGAATAATGTGAAGATGTGGTATAAAATATGCAATTTTGGAAACTAATCATGCTGCCAAATTTTCATTGATATCAGAGAAGATTATGAATGATTTGATTTGATTAGTGTAATCCAATGATAGAAATCTAAGACCGTTATAGTTAAAGTCTTCCATAACACTTACTAAGCAGAGTTGTATTTTGTTATTTTGCTCTCTCAATGAATATCAAGACCCCTGCTCCTTAGATTTACACGCATTCTCCCATCTCTTTAAGCAATTAATATGAATAACAGAGGAAGATTTAGACCATAAACAAGCTTTTCTAATCTCTCTCATCTCCATCTCCTTAGAGTTAGCATAAAATGTTTCGAGAGAAAGAATTGGGAAGAAGTTGGGTTTAATCTTACACTAACTCTTGATTGGTGTAATAGTTAAGAGGTCTAAGAGGAAAAGGAAGATTTAAAGTGCTTATTTTTTTCCTTAAAATACCAAGTTTGACTTTGATAAGATATGCCATAATTACCTTCTAACTTCAAGAATTTGAGTATTTGGAAGAGTTTAGCAAGAGTTAGAAGTCTAACTCTTGCTTATACTTGTAGCAAATAAGGCCTAAGTTTTTTCTTAAAAAAACTAAGAGTTTGATTAACCAGGAGTCTGTTAAGATTTTTCATTGTTTACTAAACAATTGGAAGGTTTCAATACAAAATAATTTTAATTTCACGCAAAGCATGGGTATTAAAAATCCAAACCAACCATCAATCTCTTTGATGAAATTACTAGCAGAGTTGAGTGATGGAATTACAAACAGCCAAGATTAATTTTTGAAATTAAATATTTGGTTAGCAATTCTTTTTATTTGACAAGTACAATAGATAATTTCCTTCATTTATCCTAGCAAAACAAAATGAGTTCTTTGAAAATATGTGAATAAGTTGCTTTGATAAGTAATTTATTCAGGTTCTTTTTTTTCCCCTAATGTTGAATTATCCTATATTTTTGATATTTTAACTATACTATATTTAAAGCTAAACATGCAATAACATAGAACAAATGGACTACAATAAAATGAATAAATAAACAATAGTAAAAGAAGCTGATCTGTGAAGTGAGCAGTCATGCTAGTCACTGTCCTAGAAGACAGGGATCCGCTTTATTGTTTAGACATTGAAGCGGTCGCGTCAACTAGTGGTAAAAGATCCCCGAAATTGTACAAACACCCGGCATGAGCGTGAGCACGGGTCTCCTGCTCAAATGAAGAATAACTGCCCACTAGACTAAAACACCAGAAAATAAAACTATTCGTGTGGAAAAGCTCTAAAGGGAGAGAAGTTAATGCTTTGGTTGTGTTAACTTTGGAGCTGAGAGGATTTATTTATAGGTTGAATAGCACCCAACCAAATAGTTATATATCAGATCTGTGGGTAATGGAGATTTAATGCACATTCTCGAATTTTGAGATCTGTAACGGTCAACAATAATGACAAAATATAGGTTCGAATCAGTCAAAACTTAAAAAGAAAAAGAAACAAAAATAAGCTTGCTCGCGCAGCGCACGCGTCGCTGTATGTGTGAACGTGGTGTACCCTGAAAGTACACCTAGAGGGGGTGATAGGTGTAAGGCTAATATAATGACAAATAATGTGAAATTAAAAACTAGGTGCAACACACTTAGTGTAACCAAAGAGTGTAGCCGAATTCCTGGTGAAGGGCTCTGAACTATCTTCTCTAAATTCCTCTAAATAAGAGTTGAGGTGCTATTTGAAGCTCTCTTGGTTAAACACAAGTATGAGCACACAATCAAACCAAGCATGTATATGATATGAACAATATGAATTAATGCACAATGTAAGAGATAGTTAGAGAAAGTGGATCAAACGCAAACATAAAGATATGTTTCGAGGTTGGAGCACCCAGCTCTACGTCCCCGCCTTCACACAGAAGGATTTCCACTAATGCGTCCACAGGACTTCCCACGTAGGGAACCTCCACTGAGGATTTGGGCAAATACAATTTGGGAGTACACAACTCCTCTCTCAACAAATACAGCCTCTCCCTAGAGGCTAGGCACAAAGCCAACGCAAGATCAACCTCTCACTAAGGGATACCAATAAACTCAATCACCTCTACACTTAGAGGGATACCAACAACCCAATTGCACACCTCCTCTACACTTAGGGAAAGGCACAAAGCCAAGTAAAGATAAGGGTTTACAACACTTGGTGATCTCAAAGACCAAAACCAATTCTTTCTCACAAAACAATGATCCTATAGATAGGATAGATATGATTGCTCAAGTGTGAGAATATAAAGAGTTTGAAAATCAAAAACACAAAGAAAAAACTTTTGGGAAAACTTCTAGAATAGCTATAGAAATGAAGATCAAAATAATTCCCAAAGACTTCTCCTTTTCTTGATTTTCCAAACCCTTTAAAATAAATAAAGATCAAATCTTTTGGCACAAAAACTCTTTTAAAACCTAGCTGAAAGATAAAAATTTTGCTCTAAAATTCTTGTTGAAATCAGCCAAAGAAGGAGCTATTTATAAGCTCCACAAAATTCTGCCCGTTGCAATCTAGAAAAGCCCAAATTGCCCCTCTGGTCGACCGAGCAGTCGACCGGCCAACGGTCATATTTATGACCGTTGAGCCACCGATGACCGGAGACTGAAAACAGAGAGAAGAGCTCTCTGCCGTCGACCGGGCGGTCGACCGGGGCCATTTTCAGAGAGCAGAAGCTCTCTGCGGTTGACCGGGCAGTCGACCGGCCTCCCAACTTGGGCTGCGTGCACGTCCTGTGCATGTCGGTCGACTGGACCGGTCGACCGGCAGACAGCCATGTCAAAACTTTAGGGATTAAAAACTTGTCTTTTTACCTTTAATTAAATCCCATAAAATCACATAAATTCCACAAAAATATGTTCTTATTAGAGCTTTGAAATACAAATATGTGTGAAAAAAATTCAACACATATTATAAACAATTTGAACTATTTTTGTGTTCTTGAAATTTTGTCTTAAACCAAAATTCGTATTTTTCAAAACTTAGATTTTTGAAATGGAAATTTGTTTCTCCAAAGCACATGTAAATACAAAAACATGATATTGAAACAACTTTGAAGCATATTGTATATGGATAGAATCCAATATACATGAAAGATATTATATCTATGTTTTTGACATGAAAACCAAGATCGGTTAAACTGAAAATCAAAAACATGAAACTTTAAACTTGTGTGTATTCTGAACTTGAGCATATCAATACTATCTAATCTTTACACAAGATCTAAACACAATTTTAAACTAAACAAACCGATGTCTTCTTGTAGAACTCCTTCTCCAAGTCGACTCGATCCAAAACGATCCAACGAGCTTGACTCTAACCGAGTGCTAGATGCGATCTTAATGCTCGAGCTCTTGAATCAACACGTGAAAGCTCCAAAACACCTTTGTTGAAGCTAATCACCTACTAATATCTTGATCAATATCTGAACTATATATCAAAAGATTATTAGTAAATTATAATTACATGAGTTAATCATCATCAAAACTAGAGTGAAGGGCCTCTGGGCCAACAATCTCCCCCTTTTGATGATGATAAACTCATGGAGTTATATATGCATGGATTAAAGTTAAGTTTCATAGAAGCTCCCTCTTAACTCATGCATAGCAATAATAATAAAGATATGCGGTGAATGTTCAATATAGATATGCATAAAATGATATTTGATACTAATGAAATAAAATGCTCTTGATACCAACAAAAAAATGTTCTTAAAAAAAAGATGCTCTTGATACCAACAAAAGATGCTCTTGATACCAATGGTAAAAGATAACAAATTTAAACAAACATGCATATATAAACAAACATGCATATATAAACATGAATAGTAAACATGCATATATAAAACTCTAAATATCTCTCCCCCTTTTTGTCAATTCATCAACAAAGGAGTACAAACAATAAGGGCATAAAAAATATTTTTCTTCCCTTTTGCAAAAAACAAACAATAAAAGTATATATACTATATACATTCATGAAAGGAGAGCGTGAAGTTAACTCTCCCTGCATACATGCATTTATATGAAAAGAGATGATTAAATTCTAACCACATAAAGCATAATATACAATGTATAAAAGAAGATATGAAGTTCTGCTACACACGTGTACTACATACCAAAGAAAGGTCATCACTTCAATATGACATACACTCAACATGAATCTATATATAGAGAAGATGTTAAGCTTCCTTGCATATAAGTAATACAAATCAAAACATTATGATACCAATTGAAAAATATATCAATTTAGTATGAAGGTATATATCAAAACATCATGATACCAATTTATGATACCAATTGAAAATAAACAAAATATTTTGAAGAAACCAACAAAAATTTTGATACCAATTGAAAGATATAAATATATAGGAAATCTTGATACAAATTGTAAAATTAATATCATTGAAAATATTTTACACTTTTAATACCAATAGCAAAATATAAACTAATCTTTTTGTTTAACACTAAAATCATTTTTGCAATAAAGATACCAAATAGAGAATAATATCATTTAAGATTCTTGATACCATATTGAAAATGAAACATATACTAATTGAAAATAATTTTCATTAGGAGCTTAGGAAACTAATTGAAAACTAAGATATCAATTGACAAATATCATTTTTTTAACATAAAGAGTGGGAGTAAGATACTAATTGTAAATAAAGCCGGTTGAAAGGTAAAACATGAATTTCTCCCCCTTTATGAAATACTCATGAAAACGATGCATAAGATTGTATAAGATACCAATCGTAAATAATTATCATTAAGGACTAAATCAAGCTTAGCATAACAAAATTTGTGCTTAAAGATATAGAGATATAGTAAGCACAATCAAAACACATATTATATATATATGAAAAATTAAATACCAATCGAAATGATACTATTTGAAGTTGAAGTATACGTATATAGAAACAAATATGAGTATCAAAGTAAATATCAATTGTGATACCAATTGAGGATTAAGTGTAAACTCATACCTTCCACCTATCATGCACTTATTTAAAAAGATTTCAATTAAGCTCACAAGGCATGGTCGCCCATCCAACCACCCTTCGATGGAAGGGGCTTTCAAAATAAATTTGAAAATAATTTTTGCATATTGAAAACTCTTCCAAAATGAAGAAGTACGCAACTAGTTTTATGATAAACTTGAAAAGTAGTACGAAATCCTTCAAGTAAGGAATAAAACAATAATATATCCATGAAAACATGAAAATCACACAATCATCAACACTCAAAAAGCAATAAAGCTCATATAACTCATGAAAATAAATCATGAGTAAACATCAAATAGAGTGTAAAAAATCATATAATCAACATCATGAAAATAAGGCAATTAAGCTCAATATGAAATTCCTTTATAAAATCATCAAACTAAATCTACTTTAAGGTATATGTATGTGTATAAATTAGAAGTATACATACATATCCAAACACAATTGAGTCTATAAAGAGATTTTGCATGAAAGGTAAATGACTCAAGGTTATACATGTATATCAAATAGTTTTGGCAAAATTAACATATACATGAACCTAAAACACATTATCATGAAAAACATGCCCAAAATAGGGAATACAGGTCAAAATGCATGAATCATCAAAATTAGGCTATAATTGGTACAAATAAGCAATTTAGCACAAACATATAATAATCAATTTGTGACTCACTAGTTGTACAGTATTGACACAAGTTTTAATGAAAACTACATCTTAAACATGTAATTAAGTCATGAAGCATAAAACAAAACATAAATCAATAAGATCATTATGTAATGCACATGTCTTAGATCTATGATATGCACAATAGCTAAGCAAGTGTGAGAACACAAAAATATGAATCGATATGAACATGAGTGTATCTCAAAACTATGCATGTATGTCATAGGTCTAATTATCATAGCATTTACATACTAATCATGAAAACTAAAATATACTAAAAATCAATCATGAAATAAATAGGAGTTTAGAGATGTTACCAAACCATAAGGGCACATCTCTAGGTCTCCAAACCATGGTGGTCCTCCTACCAAACTCCCCTTGAAGTGATTCATCCAAAATAGTCACCGTTTAGCTCGGAACGCATACACCTCAAGGCACCAATATCTCTCACGTCATGTGAGAGCCATACCTACATCAAATAAAATAGGAGTGACTTTTGGTACCTAAACTCTTTTGGGTCTATGGGGTTAGCTCCTTTCCTAACTCAAACAAATCTATTTGTAAAATTTGAATCATTAATTCTATCAAAGCAAAATTTTACAAGGTGGCCCTTACGTCCACAATGTGTACAAGTGTACACATGAGCATATATTGTGTTATGAGTGTGAGCATGAGAATCATGTGTATACCGTGTATAGTGTGCATGCTAGGTGGAACTTGTTTCTTTCGAAACATAGATTCCAAACGTGTGTGGTTCAAGGCAAATTGGCTCAAAGTGGAGCCCAAACAATCAACACTCTTCTTTAACGCACATATATCATTTTCAATTATAGAAGAAGAGGTGGTGCATGCCATAGAAATACTAGAATGTGAAGCTATACTAGCATGGCAAACATGTGAGTCAATATTATTTTTCAAAGAAATATTTTCATTAGAAACCAAATCTAGCTCTTTTGAAGTAGAAACAATTTTATTTTTAAGATTAGTTTTCTTTTAACACAAAATCAAGTTTTGAAGACAAAATTTCATTCTTCTTCAAACAATGTCACAATCATTTTTGTTTTTTAAAATTTCATTTTCCTTTAATGCAAGTCAAGTTGGGATTTAAGTGAGTCACGTTCACTTGAAATCTCTTCCTTCTCTTGCAAAATCAAATCAAGTTTTGAACATAAATCCCTTATTTTGTTCTTTTAATTCAAAACTTTTATTTTCAAAAATTTATATTTTTTTTAACAATTTTTCACAACCTATAGCTAGTTCACAATTTGAAGCATATGCATCCATACACTCATTACAAGAAGAATTAGAACTATCATCTAGTTGAGTATCCGAACATACCTGAAGGGAGTCATTCCCTTGGACTATGAAGTAACGTTGTTCGAATTCTTCTCTACTAGATTTCTCCTCCACAATATTTGACGTTTAAAGCTTGGGAGAGGTCAGGTGTTCCATACTGCAAAGACGGAATCACAATGAGAAACCATAGAAACATAATCTTTACTTAGAGTGCTCCTAAGTGTCATTAGGGCTTGTGCATTTGCCTCTATATGCTTGCTATAACCAAGATATGATTTCTTGGTAGCGGTAAGGAAATATGCAATCCTAGGATTTTGAGGTACATGGACATCCTAGCTTTCCAAACAACAATGTTGGAAGTATCATACATGGGAGGAGTCATGAAGTCCATGAGTGTGTGTAAATAAATAACTATGCAAATACAAATACTAGATTAGCAACCAAGATCCCACTCCTAAGTGGTAAATCTAATATCAAGAGCGTAGGCTCTGATACCAATTGAAAGTACACATAGAGGGGGGTGAATAGGTGTAAGGCTAATCTAATGACAAATAATGTGGAATTAAAAACTAAATGTAATACACTTAGTAACCAAAGAGTGTAGCTGAATTTCCGGTGAAGGTCTCCTCTAAATCTCTAAATAAGAGTTGAGGTGCTATTTGAAGCACTCTTGGTTAAACACAAGTATGGGCACACAATCAAACCAAGCATGTATATGATATAAACAATATGAATCAATCCACAATATAAGAGACAGAGAG
>JAVJIF010019499.1:0-66684 GCA_038442645.1 Agave tequilana | reverse complement strand
TTACATGCTTGATATATGTTGTGTGCATAATGATATATATACTTGCGTGGGTTTGTTGCTAACACTTGTATTCAACCAGAGAGCCAACGCGGCACCTCAACCCATTCAAGGGGAATCTAGAGGAGTTTGTCCAGAGCCCTTCACGGGAATTTGGCAACACTCTTTGGTTATACATGGTGTTAGTGTAAAAATTTCAATTAGGTCATAATTGTTTTTAGCTTCCGCATTATTGCATCATTTGCCATTAAGTGACCATTAGATTAGCCATCACCTATTCACCCCCCTCTAGGTGAACCTACAATGGTATCAGAGCAGGTGCTCTGATAGTGGGTCTAACAACCTAGAGTTAAGATCCTCTTTTAGGCTAATCACAATATTTGTACACACACCATGGACTTTATGTCACCACCCACCTTTGACATTCTTAAACATACAAATTTGGAAGGTTAGATGTCATTGTACCTCAAGCCTTAGGCATTCATGTATATCTTGCCACTACTAATAATGCATATTCTTTAGATGGTAAGAATTTTGAGGCTAATGTAAAAGCCCTTCATGCTATCAAGTCTACCTAGATGATGTTTATTTATCTAGAGTTGCTATATTGATTCGGCTTTTTGTAGTATGGAACACCCTCACCTCCCTGGCGAAAAGGATCTATACTATGCGGGGAGCGATTCGGATGTTGAAGACGACATCTCCAACGTATGCTATATGGTCCAAGGGGATAACCCCCTTGAGGTAACTACCGAATCCGAGGATGAGGATGTTAACATGTCATATGAAGAGCTTTCTAATTTTATTAATTATTGCTTGAAAGACATGACATGATAAGAAAGAAAATAAAAATTTGAAAAAGAACATTGCTTGCATGCATATAGAACAAGATTCTTTTAAATCTAACATTGCATGTTTAGAAAAGAAAACAATAATTTGAAAAAGGATTTTGATGCCATGCTTAATGAAAAAGATTCATTAAAAATAAAATGCATGCTTAGAAAAAGAAAAGGATGATTTGAAAAATGAGAATGTTTCCTTATTGTAAAATTGAATGATTTATGTGAAGGAACACCACTTTGAAAAATAAAATTGATTTGGTGGAAAAATAAGAGAAAGTGTTTTGCAAGAAAATAACTCTTTGAAAAGAAAATTTGTTGAAAAAGAAAAAGAATTTGTTTCTAAAAGAAATAAGAAAAATGATTCTTATCTCATCATGCTTTTCATGCCACCACTAATGAGATTAAAGATTTGAAAAATAAAATGGATGGTTTGAGTTCAACTTTGAACTCTTGTGCTTTTAATCATTCTAGGTTGAGTCAATGTTTTCAAAGAAACAAACTCCACACATTCATGCACATTATAACCATGCATTTGCTTATGTTGCACAACATGATCACACTCCTACACATAAGCATACTAAGGTGTACGTATGTACACATTGTGGCCGAAAAGGCCATTTAGCAAAATATTGTTATGATAGATTAGATCATTTTAATTTTGCTAAGAATAAAATTTTTTGGGTTCCTCAACATAAGACTAACCCCCGTGGACCCAAGAAAATATGGGTACCAAAACTCCCACCATTGCTTTTGATGTAGGTGAGGGCTCTCACAAGACGTGAGAGAATTGGTGCCTTGGTAGTGGATGCAATGGACTTGATGGACATACTTTTGGATGCATCACTATCAAGGAGCTTTGGTGGGACAACCACCATATTTGGAGCTTTGGAGTTGGTAACACTCTCTAAAACTCCTACTTTTATTTACATGCTTATTCATTCATAATATTCATAGCATGTTCATGTTATATAATTTTTGTGTGCTTCATGTGGTATTTACATGCTTAGATGTAGAATGTGTCAAATTTGCATTTATACATATACAAATAGTGAATTACAATTGATTCATATATGATTAAACTTCATGCTTATTTGTATCCACTATATGCACATGTATAGGCTAGTTTTGATGATTCTCTCATTTATACATGCTTTTGCCAATTTTTTTATGCTTTACTTCATGTATATGTTATTTAAATTCGAATCTAATAAATATACATGTATACCCGTGAGTCTCTTGCTTCATGCAAACATCATTAAGACTCTTTTAGATTTGGGATATGTATGTGTATTATTAGGATTGGATTAATCATACATATACCATGAAGATTAGTGTGTTGATTAAAAATGATTTTTCGTATTTTTATTAAAATGTGACTTATGAGCTTCATTGACTATTTTCATAAAAATGCTATTTACATGATCGTTAACACTCACATTTTGTTAAAATCATTTTTGAGCTTTATAGACCATGAGTGCTTAAATTTTTGTGTATCTAGTTATGTTTATTAAAACATAAGATTGATATATTTGAAGGATCTTTAACTAGTTTTTCAAAAACAATTTATACTAGTTATTTATTCTTCAAATAATTTTTGAGATTGACACATGATTCTATTTTTCTCAAAATTTGATGCTTCATGATTTGAATATTAGTTATATGTTAGCTTTGTCAACACTAGGATTCATACTTGTACATGTCGTGGGCCACAAATAAATCTATTTATATTTGTGCTTGAACGTTTATTTGAACCATGAAATGTGCTTGTATTGCTTGGTTTTCATGATACATACATTTTAAAACTTATATTCTCACTTTTTGGATTTAATTTATGATCATGTGTTTTTCATTTCATGTATATGTGTATTTTGCTAAACTTTAAGATATACATGTATACCTCTTGAGTCATTTGCCTTTAATGCAAATCTATTTATATGGACTCAATTGTGTTTAAGAGATATGTATGTATACTTATTGTGTTGTCAAAACATACATATATCTTGAAATATAAATTTTGTTTTTAAATATAAAAAAAGTGTGATGATTTAAAGGAATATTGAGCTTTATTGACATTTTCATGATACCATGTTCCACATAACACTAGTGCACTCACCTCTTTTGAAAATTTTATGGACTTCATGGATATTAGAGTATTTTTAGTGCCATGTGATTTACTTGTGTTTCATGAAAAACATTTTTGCTTTATTCCTTACTTGAAGGATTTTGTACTAGCTTTAAAACATTTTCATATTAACTAGTGCAATCTCTTCATTTGGTAGAGTTTTTCAAACTAAGCTTATTTTCAAATCTATTTTTGAAAACCCCTACCATCTATGGGAGGATGGATGGGCGATTATGCCTTGTATGCTTCATTGAAAATCTTTTACCTTGTGCATATGAAGGGTGGTAGGTTATGAGATATACACTTGATTTTATTGTTATGTCAATTGGTATCATTGAATCGTTCAATTGGTATCAATATGAACTTATTTTATATATACTCATATTTTGTTTCTTATATATATGTATGTTTCAAATTCACTTGGTATACTCATTTCTCATACATATATATGATTTCCATGTGCTTAACTCACAATTGGCTCACATTTTTAAAAGCACAAAGTTTATGATGAAAAATAAAAAAATTTCATATGTTTACTATTGGTATCAAATGCTTCAACTTCATATTTGTTAAATGTCAATGGTATCAATATGTTTTCAATTTGGTATCTTAAAAATTTGTTTGTTTTACAAAAGCTCTGATACCTTTAAAAATTTTGTTAAGAAAAATTAATAAAACAAAAAAAAAACATTTTGTTGATATGTTTGATTTGACCCCTTATTGATCTCTTTGTTTTTGACAAAAGGGGGAGAAAAATTTGTTTGATTTGATTTTACTTTGAACCCTTTGTGATGATTGACAAAAAGGGGAGATAAGAAGTATTTGAGTATATATGCAGTTTTCATTGCTTAAGGGGGAGTAGTATTTGTCTTCCTTGTTAATTATGCATATATGTTTTGTTTTGCAAATAGGAGAAAAAGATTTATTTTGTTTCATCTCCATCATTTGCATACATATTAATGAGCTTCATTGTCATATATTATTATTTATGTTATGCATGAGTTAAGAGGGAGCTTCCTTGAAGCTTTACTTTAATCCATGCATATATAACCTCATGAGTTTTGTCATCATCAAAAAGGGGGAGATTGTTGGCCCAAAGGCCTATCACCCTAGTTTTGATGACGATCAACTCATGAAGTTATGTTTACTAATGATCTTGTGTTTAATTAGTGACAGATTCATTATCAAGATCTTAGTAGGTGCATAGCTCAACAAAGGATAAAAGTCAAGATTTGGAGCTAGCACGGTATGATCCAAGGAGTTTTTGGATCAAGCTTGGACCAAGTCAAGAAGATGAGAAGCCTTCAAGGGAAGACTTCAAGAAGATGAAGACTTGTGTCTAGGTATAAGATTAGTTTTGTTTTAGTTAAAAATGTAAAGGATAGATAGTTGGTGGATTGCTCAAGTATATATCACACACACACTCTTGATTTACTTGTCTTTTCATAAAAGAATTTTCAGATTTAGAAAAGACTTTCTTTTTGGAAAAACATAGTTTTGATTTTGGTATTCAAAGTTATATGTTTCAACCAAAACCTTATTTAGAGCTTAATGACAAAAACTTAGATATTTCATCTTGATTGTGTAGTGGATCATATCCATACACACCATGCCTTAAAAGTATATCTTGTTTTGTATTTGATGAAGATTTGAAAAAAATGTTTTGGAAAAATATTGTTTTGGAAAACAATTTTTATCATGGGCCAAATATTTTCAAGTTACAAAAATAGTCCAATCCTTTATAACATGCCTTGATTTTGTGCAAGCATGTTTGTATATCAAAGTATATTGCTAAAACTATTTTTGTAGATTTTTAAGTATTTTATGGATTTTATATAAGCCAAAAAGACCATGTTTTATATCCCAGAAAACTGTTTCAGGTTTCGTATAAGTCGACTAGGACCTTTAATAGTCGACTAATACAGGAGTCGGCCGACCGGACCGGTCGACCGACGTGCATAAACGTGCACGCCTTTGTGTACTGGTGAACGGTCGACCGTGCCGGTCGACTGCTCCAGAGAGCAGTGCTCTCTGGAAAGTTCGGCCGACCGCACCGGTCGACCGTGGCTCCAACGGTCAGAAATCCGACCGTTGGCGGTCGACCGGGCCGGTCGACCGGCAGTACTGACAGATCCCAACAGCTAGTTTTCTGGCAGCCTATAAATTGGGGGTCTTGTCATTGTGTTGATACAAGATTTTAGGAGAGCTTTGAGCCATTTTTCCCAGACTTTTTAAAGGGTTTTCTCCACAAAATAGAGAGCAAATATTTCCTATCTAAAGGGAAGTTTTATCAAGAGTGTTAAAAGAAAGTCTTTGAGTTTTCCTCCACCTTTCACATCCTTGTTTTTCTCACACCACACTTGAGCAACCATTGATTTTACATCCTATAGGTGTGTTGTAGTGAGAGTGCTTTAGGTGATCAAAGTGTTGTGATCACCAAAGATCTTTTCTTTGTTCTTTGAGGAGACGGGCAAGTGTGCTCGTCGTTGTTTTGAGTTCGGGTGCGGACTCGGTTGTTTGAGGTGCGGCCTCGGCGAGCCGGTGGGCTTGCGGTGTGTACGGGACTAGAGAGTCCGAGGGCTTGTAGGTGTTGCGGCACCGAGGAGAGATCCATTGGGATCTTGCATAGTGGAAATCCTTCGTGTGTCGAAGGCGGGGATGTAGAGCAAGTATGCTCGAACCTCGAAATATACCCTTGTGTTTGCGATTGCCATCTCTCTCTCTCTCTCTATCTCCTTTATCTTGCATAGCTTATATTGTCTTTACATTTACATGCTTGATATATGTTGTGTGCATAATTGATATATATACTTGCATGGGTTTGTTGCTAACACTTGTATTCAACCAAGAGAGCCAACGCGGCACCTCAACCCATTCAAGGAGAATCTAGAGGAGTTTGTCCAGAGCCCTTCACGGGGAATTCGGCAACACTCTTTGGTTATACGTGGTGTTTAGTGTAAAAGTTTCAATTAGGTCATAATTGTTTTTAGCTTCCGCATTATTTGCATCATTTGCCATTAAGTGACCATTAGATTAGCCATCACCTATTTGAAAAGTCACCTAGAGGGGGGGTGAATAGGTGACAATGCTAATCTATGAACTAAATGCGGAATTTAAAAACTTAATGCAAATTACACTCAAGTGCTATCAACAAGTGATGCACACAACCAAGCCAAGCAAATATGAATGAGCAATGTAAATAAATGCAAGGCACAAAGTAAAGAGAGAGTAGAGAGAGAGCCAATGGATCAAGCGCAAACACAAAGATACGTTATCGAGGTTCGAGCACTCAGCTCTACATCCCCGCCTTCGACACACGAAGGATTTCCACTAGCTCGTCCACCTAGGACCCTTTACAAGGAGTACCCAACTCCTCTCTTTACAACCTCCTCCCTGAGGCACAAATCCAAGCCAACCAACACAACCTCCTCCTTGAGGCAAACTCCAACAATCACAACCTCCTCCTTGAGGCAAATTTTCAAACCAATACAACAAACTCCCAATCACCATCCAATACAAGGATCACCTCTCAACTAGAGGGATACAACCCAAAGCACAAAGCTAAGAAAAGATTGGGTTACAACTTGGTGGTCACAACAACAACCACAAACAACTTCTTCTTCCACACAAATAACCTATAGATATAGATAGTAGATTTTTGCTCAAGTGTGGAGAAAACCAAAGGAATGGAAATCAGAAATCACAAAGAAAATCCTTGGGAAAAATCAAGAAATCAAGATAGAATAGTTCAATCAAAATTCTTTCCCAAAACCCTTTCTTTGATTTTCCAAACCCTAATGAAAACACCAAATGGATTGTTCAATTCAAGCTCATAAACTTCTTTTGATTGCTTTGAAAACACCAGAGAATCAGCAAAAATTCGCACAAAAAAATCTTAGAGAAAACCTCTCTCAAATGGGGTATTTATAGGCAATTATCAGAAAATAGCCGTTGACAGAAATTTAACCAGAATTGCCCTACCGGTCGACCAGCCGGTCGACCGCGCAACGGTCAAATTTTGATCGTTGCCAGCTAACGGTCGACCGCCCGGTCGACCCAAACAAACAGAGAGCAACTGCTCTCAGTCGGTCGACCGGAACGGTCAACCGGCTACAAGTGTAGCCAGCGTGCACGTTTCTGTGCACGTCGGTCGACCCATACGGTCGACCGGCTACATGGTGCGGTCGACCGTTCCGGTCGACCGACCTAGCCTGGCAGACACTGTTCTGGCAGCAAAAACCTGAAATTTTTAATCCTAAAATTCTCATTAAATCTCTAAAAATCCACAAAAATAGTTTTATCATTTTGCATTGAAATACAAACTTGTGTTAAAAATCCCAACACAAATTTCAAACATATTTGACTATTTTTGTGTCATAGAAATTTTGCCAAAAACCAAAAATCGTATTTTCTAAAACCTTGTATTTTGAATAGAAAATACACATTGTCTAAAACTCATCCATGATACAAAAATATGATATTTAAACACTTTGAAGCATATTGTATATGAATAGAAATTCAATATACAAGAAACATATATATATCATGATTTTTGTCATTAAGTCCAAAAATATGTTTTGTTGTAAATACCAAAACATAAAACACATGGAATAGATTATCAAACAAAGTTTGTCTAAACAATTGAAGCATGCATGTATATGTTGGCCCAAAGGCCTATCACCCTAGTTTTGATGATGATCAACTCATGAAGTCATGATTACTAATGATCTTGTGTTTAATTAGTGACAGATTCTTTATCAAGATCTTAGTAGGTGTGGAGCTTCAACAAAGGATTTAAAGACAAGTTGGAAGCTAGCACCGGTTGATTCACGAGCCTATGCATCAAGAACACATCTAGAGATGAGCTCGGTGGATTGCACTTGGACCAAGTCAAGAAGATGAGAAGCCTTCAAGTGAAGACTTCAAGAGACTTGTGTCTAGGTATAAGATTTTGTTTTTGTTTTTAGAAAAAATGTAAAGGATAGATAGTTGGTGGATTGCTCAAGTCTATATCACACACACTCTTGATAGAATGATTTTCATAAAAGATTTTCCTAGTTAAGAAAAGATTTTTATTTGTGATAAAATACAATTTGGTTTTTGGTATTCATGTATACATATCTTATAACCAAAACCATGCTTAGTGCTTATTGTCAAAAACTAGATATTACATCTTAATTGTGTAGTGGATCATATCCATACACACTATGCCTTAAAGTATATCTTGTTTTTGTATTTGATGAAGTTATGGAAAAATAAGTTTTAGAAAAACATATTTTAGAAAAACAGTTTTTATTTTGATTGAAACTATTTTTCTGGATTTACTGTGAATTTCTGGGATTTTTATTAAGTTAAAAGACCAATCTTTAATCCCATTTTTCTGGTTCTGGCAGTTCTGATTTTTCAGAACTGACAGTGGCCGGTCGACCGGGTCGGTCGACCGGACATGCACAGACGTGCACGCCAGTGTGCACTGGAGGATCGGCCGACCGGGCCGGTCGACCGCTCCAGAGAGCTTGCTCTCGGGAAACTTCGGTCGACCGCACCGGTCGACCGACAGAGAAGGAATTCTCTGCTCCAAGTGCTCGGTCGACCGAGCCGGTCGACCGGAGGCTGCAACGGTCGGATTTTGACCGTTGCCGGTCGACCGGACCGGTCGACCGGAAGCTCTGACAGAGCCCAACGGTCAGATTTTTCTGGCCTCTATAAAAGGGGGTTTTGTCATTGTTTGAAGCCAAGATTTTAGGAGAGCTTTTGTCCAATTATTTCCATACTTTTAGCAGAGTTTTCTCCACAAAATAGAGTGCCAATATTTCCTATCAAAAGGGATTTTATCAAGAGAGTGTTTATTGTGATTTCTTGAGTTTTCCATCAAAGTTCTTTCCTTGATTTCTCACACTACACTTGAGCATCCATAGTTGTATCTATCCTATAGGAGAGTGTTGTAGTGAGAGTTTTTGTAGGTGATCAAGTGTTTAGATCACCAAGATTTCATCTTGTTCTTTGAGGAGACGGGCAAGTGTGCTCGTTGTGGTGTGGAGTTCGGGTGTGAACTCTTGTGGTGCGAGGTGCGGCCTCGGCGAGTCGGTGGACTTGCGTGTGTAAGGGACTTGGGAGTCCGAGGGATTGTAGGTGTTGCGGCACCAAGGAGAGATCCGGTTGGATCGTGCATAGTGGAAATCCTTCGTGTGTCGAAGGCGGGGATGTAGAGCAAGTGTGCTCGAACCTCGAAACAAACCCTTTGTGTTTGCGATTGCTCACTCTTGCTCTCTCTCTTTCTCTTTGTCTCTTTTATATCTTGCATTCAATTATTGTCTATCTTTATATGCTTGATATACCCTTGTGCTTAATAGTTATATAATTGCTTGGGATTGATTGTCTAACACTTGTATTCAACCAAGAGAGCCAACGCGGCACCTCAACCCATTCAAGGGGAATCTAGAGGAGTTTGTCCAGAGCCTCGCAAGGGGAATTCGGCAACACTCTTGTGTTATACATAAGTGTTTAATTAAAAGAAGTTTTATTTGGTCATCTTAGTTTTAATTCCGCATTATTTGATCATAAGTGACCATTAGATTAGCCATCACCTATTCACCCCCCCTCTAGGTGATCTTACAATTGGTATCAGAGCTAGTGCTCTTGATATTGGGTCTAACAACCTAAGAGTTAAAGATCCTCCTTTTAGGCTAATCACTTTATTTGTACACACACCATGGACTTTATGTCACCACCCACCTTTGATATTCTTAACATCCAAACTTGGAAGGTTAAGATGTCATTGTACCTCAAGGCCTTAGGAATTCATGCTTATCTTGCTACTACTAATAATGATTATTGTTCAAATAGCAAGTACATTGAGGCTAATGCAAAAGCCCTTCATGCTCTTAAATGTACCCTAAATGATGATTATTTATCTAGGGTTTCTAACATTGAATCGGCTTTTGTAGCTTGGAACATCATCACCTCCCTTGGCGAAAAGGATCTATATTATGCCGGGAGCGATTCGGATGTTGGAAGCGACACCTCCAACAAGTGCTACATGGTCCAAGGGGATAACCCCTTGAGGTAACTTCCGAATCCGAGGATGAGGATGCTACTATGTCATATGATGAGCTAAATTCATTTTGCCAATTATTGCTTGAGAGATATGACATAATTAAAAAGGAAAATAAAAATTTGAAAAAGGATATTGCTTGCATGCATGTAGAACATGATTCTTTTAGAAATAAACTTGCATGTTTAGAAAAAGAAAATAAAGTTTTGAAAAATGAGAATGTTTCCTTATTTTCAAAATTAAATGATTTATGTGAAGGGAACACTATTTTGAAGGATAAGATTGATTGGTGGAAAAACAAAAGGAAATCGTTTTTCAAGAAAATAAATCTTTAAAAAGAAAATTTGTTGAAAAAGAAAAGGATAATGTTTTTCAAAAGAAAAAGAAAAATGATTCTTTATCTCACCATGCTTTACATGCCACAACTAATGAGATTAAGAATTTGAAAAATAAGATAGAAAATTTGAGCTCTAATTTGAGCACATGTGCATTCAATCATTCTAAGTTGGAATCTTTGTTTCAAAAGAAACAAGTTCCCCATGCTCATGCACATACACATCATGCTCATGCTTATGTTGCACATCACGATCACAATCACACTCATAAGCATCATGATAGGGTGTACACTTGTACACATTGTGGTCGCAAAGGCCATTTAGCAAAATATTGTTTTGATAAGAAGCATAACTTATATTTTGCTATGTCTAAAGGATTTTGGGTTCCTTATAATAAAGCTAACCCCAAAGGACCCAAGAAAATATGGGTACCAAAACCCCCACCTTTTACTTGTGATGTAGGTGAGGGCTCTCACAAAACGTGAGAGGGATGGTACCTTGGTAGTGGATGCACTTGGACATGATGGACATACTTTTGGGTTGCATCGCTATCAAGGAGCTTTGGTGGATCAACCACCATGCTAGGAGCTTTGGAGTTGGTAACAATTTCTAAACTCCTATTTCATTTATGTACATGCTTGTTCATTCATAATATTCATAGCATGTTCATATTTTAAGATATTTTTGGTGTTTCATGTGGTATATACTAGTTTAAGTATAGTTTCTATCAAAACTTGTATTATACATGTACAAATAGTGAACTACAATTGACTCATATATATTTGAACTTCATGCTCATTTGTGTCCACTATATGCATGTGTATAGGCTAGTTTTGATGATTCGGTCATTTATACTTGTTATGCCTATCTTTGATTTTACTTCATGTATATGTGTGTTTAATTCAAATCTAATAAATATACATGTATACCCTTGAGTCATTTGCCTTCATGCAATATATATTGGACTCTTTTAGATTTGGGATATGTATGCATATTGTTAGAATTGGATAAATCATACATATACCATGAAGATTAGTATTTTAAATAAATAATAAAAAAAATTGATGATTTTTCATGTTTTTGATTTGTATTAAAGATTAAAACATGTGTAAAACAAAATGTGATTTATGATCTTTTTGAGCTTGAATGACTACTTTCATAAAAATACTATTTACATGATCCTTTGAACACTCATCTTTATGATACAAAATATTTTGAGCTTTATAGACCATGAGTGATTAAATCTTTGTGTATTTAGTATTGCTTTATGAAAAATATATGATTTGTTTTAAGATGAAAAATAAGATTTTCATGAGATTCATGCTTCACTTTCTATTTTCATGAAAATACCATTTACATAACCTTTGAACACTCATCTTTTATGATAAAAGATAATTTTTGAGCTTTATGGACTATGAGTGCTTAAACTTGTATGTATTTAGTATAATTCATGAATAACATATGATTTCATGTTTTTGAAGGATCTTTAACTAGTTTTTCAAAAATTATTTATAACTAGTTATTTATTCTTCAAATTTGGTAGTGCTTAAACATAACTATTTTTAAAACCTACCAATTTTTGGTTATGAGTATATACATGACTTACAATGTTAATTTTACAATTGGTATATTACTCACATTTTGGTTCCTATATATGTATGCCCTAATTTTCAAATTGGTCTTATCTATTCACATACATATATACGATTTTCATGTGCTTGTTTTACAATTGATTTACTTTCTTAATAGCACAAAAGTTTATGCTAGGTTAACACCTTATATTAACTATGCATAAGCTTATGAAAAATAAAAAGATTTTATTTTAGATCTTTCATTTGGTATCAATATGCTTCAACTTCAAATTTGTTATATGATTACAATTGATATCAATATGTTTGAAACATTAAAAGATTTTGCAATGATAACTTGATATCACACATCTTCAAGTGCTATTTCTATTGGTATCAAAATTACAAATTATGATGGTTCAAAATTTGTTTTATTGGGAAAAGTTCAAAATTTGTTTTGATTAAAAAAAAAAAAATTAAAATGTTTTGTTTTGTATTTCCTATATGCAAGGAGAGCTTAACATATCTCTTACATATTGATTCATGTTGAGTATATTATAAATTGAGGAGCTTAACATCTCTTCTTTATATGATATACATGTGTATGGGGAGCTTCACATCTCCTTCTATGCATTACATAGTTGTGTTGTGTGAATTAGGGCTTCACATCCCTCTTTCATGCAATGCACATTGTAGGGAAGCTAACTTAACGTCTTCCTCTTCATGAATGTATATCGCATATAAATCTTTATTGGTTGATTTGTATTTACCCCTTCTTGATTCTTTTGTTTTTGACAAAAAGGGGGAGAAAAATTTGTTTTGATTTGCTTTTACTTTGAACCCTTTGTTGATGATTGACAAAAAGGGGGGGAAGTATTTGTGATGTATTTGTCTTGCAATTAGGAGCAAAAGATTTGACTTAAGATTTGATTTTTGTTATGATTGCATCTCCTACATTGCATACATGTCATGTGCTTTTATTGCCATATCTATTATTTATTTGGTATGCATGAGTTAAGGGGGAGCTTCTTTGAAGCTTTACTTTAATCCATGCATATATAACTTCATGAGTTTTGTCATCATCAAAAAGGGGGAGATTGTTGGCCCAAAGGCCTATCACCCTAGTTTTGATGATGATCAACTCATGAAGTCATGATTACTAATGATCTTGTGTTTAATTAGTGACAGATTCTTTATCAAGATCTTAGTAGGTGTGGAGCTTCAACAAAGGATTTAAAGACAAGTTGGAAGCTAGCACCGGTTGATTCACGAGCCTATGCATCAAGAACACATCTAGAGATGAGCTCGGTGGATTGCACTTGGACCAAGTCAAGAAGATGAGAAGCCTTCAAGTGAAGACTTCAAGAGACTTGTGTCTAGGTATAAGATTTTGTTTTTGTTTTTAGAAAAAATGTAAAGGATAGATAGTTGGTGGATTGCTCAAGTCTATATCACACACACTCTTGATAGAATGATTTTCATAAAAGATTTTCCTAGTTAAGAAAAGATTTTTATTTGTGATAAAATACAATTTGGTTTTTGGTATTCATGTATACATATCTTATAACCAAAACCATGCTTAGTGCTTATTGTCAAAAACTAGATATTACATCTTAATTGTGTAGTGGATCATATCCATACACACTATGCCTTAAAGTATATCTTGTTTTTGTATTTGATGAAGTTATGGAAAAACAAGTTTTAGAAAACATATTTTTAGAAAAACAGTTTTTATTTTGATTGAAACTATTTTTCTGGATTTACTGTGAATTTCTGGGATTTTTATTAAGTTAAAAGACCAATCTTTAATCCCATTTTTCTGGTTCTGGCAGTTCTGATTTTTCAGAACTGACAGTGGCCAGTCGACCGGGTCGGTCGACCGGACATGCACAGACGTGCACGCCAGTGTGCACTGGAGGATCGGCCGACCGGGCCGGTCGACCGCTCCAGAGAGCTTGCTCTCGGGAAACTTCGGTCGACCGCACCGGTCGACCGACAGAGAAGGAATTCTCTGCTCCAAGTGCTCGGTCGACCGAGCCGGTCGACGGAGGCTGCAACGGTCAGATTTTGACCGTTGCCGGTCGACCGGACCGGTCGACCGGAAGCTCTGACAGAGCCAACGGTCAGATTTTTCTGGCCTCTATAAAAGGGGGTTTTGTCATTGTTTGAAGCCAAGATTTTAGGAGAGCTTTTGTCCAGTTATTTTCATACTTTTAGCAGAGTTTTCTCCACAAAATAGAGTGCCAATATTTCCTATCAAAAGGGATTTTATCAAGAGAGTGTTTATTGTGATTTCTTGAGTTTTCCATCAAAGTTCTTTCCTTGATTTCTCACACTACACTTGAGCATCCATAGTTGTATCTATCCTATAGGAGAGTGTTGTAGTGAGAGTTTTTGTAGGTGATCAAGTGTTTAGATCACCAAGATTTCATCTTGTTCTTTGAGGAGACGGGCAAGTGTGCTCGTTGTGGTGTGGAGTTCGGGTGTGAACTCTTGTGGTGCGAGGTGCGGCCTCGGCGAGTCGGTGGACTTGCGTGTGTAAGGGACTTGGGAGTCCGAGGGATTGTAGGTGTTGCGGCACCAAGGAGAGATCCGGTTGGATCGTGCATAGTGGAAATCCTTCGTGTGTCGAAGGCGGGGATGTAGAGCAAGTGTGCTCGAACCTCGAAACAAACCCTTTGTGTTTGCGATTGCTCACTCTTGCTCTCTCTCTTTCTCTTTGTCTCTTTTATATCTTGCATTCAATTATTGTCTATCTTTATATGCTTGATATACCCTTGTGCTTAATTGTTATATAATTGCTTGGGATTGATTGTCTAACACTTGTATTCAACCAAGAGAGCCAACGCGGCACCTCAACCCATTCAAGGGGAATCTAGAGGAGTTTGTCCAGAGCCTCGCAAGGGGAATTCGGCAACACTCTTGTGTTATACATAAGTGTTTAATTAAAAAAAGTTTTATTTGGTCATCTTAGTTTTAATTCCGCATTATTTGTTCATAAGTGACCATTAGATTAGCCATCACCTATTCACCCCCCTCTAGGTGATCTTACAGTATATAGAACAAATCTAATATACATAAACCATGTAAACTTGTTTTGATAAAAAATCTATTCATGAAAACCAAGATCGGTTAAACCTAAAACCGAAAATCAAAACACGAAAGGTGTGTGTTGTGAACTTGAGCTTATCATACTATTCTAATCTTTACAATTAGGATCTAAACCCAAACTAAAACTATGGATACCTAAGTCTTCTTGTAGAGCGCAATCTCCAAGCTAGAGCGCAATCTCCAAGTCGGCTCGATCTAAAAACTCTTGATTCACCGAGCAAGTGCAATGTATGATCTTTGATGCGCGGGCTCTTGAATCAACATGTGCAAGCTTCCAATTCATCTTGTTGAAGCTAAACACCAACTAATATCTTGATTAATAATCTGAAACTAAAATCACAAGATAATTAGTACACATAACTACATGAGTTAATCATCATCAAAACTAGAGTGAAAGGCCTTTGGGCCAACAATCTCCCCCTTTTTGATGATGACAAAACTCATGGAGTTATATATGCATGGATTAAAGTAAAGCTTCAAAGAAGCTCCCCCTTAACTCATGCATAGGAATAAACAAACAATAAGATGCATATAAATAAGGTTCTTGACATAAAATGAATATACATATGAAACATGCTATTGATTCCAATTAAAACAAAACAACTAAATTACCAAAACATGCTCTTGATACCAATGGATACTGATAAAAACAAAACTCATAATGCTCTTGATACCAATACCAATGGAGATGAAATGAACATAAAACTGAAAACTCATGCATATCAACTCCAATAAATCTTCTCCCCTTTTTGTCAATCATCAACAAAGGGGTAAAAACAAAATAGATATGAATTCTTCTCCCCCTAAATATATGAATCAAAGAATCAATAAACTACTTCAAGGGGTGACACCAAAAATGATACCAATTAAAAAAAATGTGTCATTGAAGTGCATTATGATACCAAAAGAAAGTGAACATAAAAACATATTGAAAATAAAACACATGATACAAATTGAAAAACACAATGATACCAATTTGAGTAAACAAATGCATCTAGATACCAATTGAAGATATTTATCTTTATAAGCAAATGAAACCAATTAAAAATCAATAATCATTCTTTAATCATTTTTCATTATAAAGTTAGGGAGTGGGAAACAAAATCAATGGTAAACTAAATACCAATTGAAAAGTTGAAATGTGAGTTTTCTCCCTATTTATGAAATTCCAACTAAACATATGCTTAAGCTAGAAATAAGATACCAATTGAAAACTAAGTCAATTGAAATAATGTTAAAGCTCAAGCTTAGCATAAGCAAGATAATGATAATGCTTGTATAAAGAAACCAATTGAAAATTGAATCAATTGAAAATGATGGTCATTAAAAAAAATCAAGCTTATCATAAGCAAAATTTGTGCATATATCTTGAAGCACAAATAAATCATCTATATATGTATGTAAGAAATAGATACCAATTTAAAATTGATACTATATGAAGTGTATGCATACATATATATAAAACAAAACATATATGAGTATACAAAAGGATGTCAAGATTTGATACCAATTGAAAGAATTCAATGATACTAATTGAAACAACAATAAGATCAAGTGTATATCTCATATTCACTACCACCCAATCATGTGCAAGTTTAAAATGATTTTCATTATAAAGCATACATGAACATGATCTCCCATCCAACCACCCTTGATGGTAGGAGTTTTTTTCAAAAATAGATTTGGAAATATAGTTTGTTGAAAATCTCTACCTCATGAAGAATATCACAATTAGTTATATGAATCAACTAATACGAAATTCTTCAATAAATCAAAATATATTTCATGAAGGACATGTAAATCACATGATCATCAACACTCAAAATCCATAAAGCCCATCTAATACTCATGAAAATAAGGTCATGAGAAAACTAATAAGGTGAGTGTATAGGATATATGTGAAACACACTTATCATGAAAATGGACAATCAAGCTCAATATTGAAATTCCTTTAAAACATTTACACATGATAAATTAAATTACTTTTACCAAAAGAAATTTCCAAAAACATGAAACCCATCAAAACGATTTAACCTTCAAGGCATATGTATGTCATGTACAAACTAAAGTATACATACATATCCCAAACAAAAGGAGTCCACAAAGGTATATGCATGAAGGCACGTGGCTCAAGGATGTATATGTATAATCAATAGTTAAGACAAGATAGACATATACATGAAGTTAAAACTCAATATCATAAAACATTTCCAAAATGGGGAATACAAGTTAGAATGTACGAATCATCAAAACTAGACTATACTAGCACATCTAATGGATACAAATAGGCATTCAAGCACAAATATTACAAAGGTTTACTTGTAGCCCATTCTATGTACAAGTATGAATCCTAGTTTTAATGAAAACTAACTTCTAAACATATATTCAAATCACGAATCATAAAACAAGTCATAATAATGTCATGATAGACAAAAATTTATCATAATTCAAATCCACATGTTCTACTAATCATGGCAATAAACATACTAAACAACACATGAATTATTAAAACAAAAATCATAGAATCGTAAACATCCAAATGATCATTATGCATATGCATGTGCAATAGATCTAAGGCATACATGTTAGTATAAACAAAGTGAGAACACTAAATATAGATCCATATGAAACATGGGTGCTCAAGGAACTAAACATGTATAACATTAATCTGATGAATAAGGCACAAGCATAATGAACAACAAAACATGACATGCTATAAAAGATGAACATGGAAAGTATGCAAATAAAAAATTAGGAGTTAGAGATGATACCAAAACCAATGAAGTTGCACCTCTAGTTCTCCAAAACACGGTGGTCCTCCCACCAAATTTCCTTGAGTGTGAAGCATCCAAATAATTCTCTTTTAAGCTTAGAATGCATCCACATCAAGGCACCAAATCTCTCACGTGATGCGAGAGCTCCCACCTACATCAAAAGTCAAAGAGGTGGTTTTTGGTACCCATTTTCTAGTGGGTCCACGGGGGTTAGTATCCTTTCTAACCCAAACAAGATTATTTGCTAAATTTTCAAAATGTAAACGATCATAGCAAAATCTAGCAAGGTGGCCTTTTCGACCACAATGTGTACATGTGTACACGTGAGCATACATATGATGGTGGTGATCATGAAAAGCATGTGTATGCCTTGATGAGTGTGCATGCAAGGTTGGAACTTGTTTCTTGCGAACCAAGGTTTCCAATCGTGTGTGATTCATGGCACAATGGCTCAAAGTGGAGCCCAAACTATCAACACTTTTCTTCAAAACAAGTATATCATTTTCAATGTTAGAAGATAAATTGGAGCATGCAATAGGTGTGCTAGAACATGAAGCAACATTAGCATGGCAAGCATCAATCTCTTTTTGCAAAGATTTATTTTTAATCAAAACCAAATCCAATTCTCTAGTAATTGAATCAATATCATTTTTCAAAGTAAGATTTTCTTTAAAAGTAAAATCCAATTTTGAAGATAAAATCTCATTGTGCTTTACAACATCATCACAATCATTTTTATTTTTCAAAAATTCATTTTCCTTTAAAGCAAGTTCAAGTTTAGACTTAAGTGAGTCATGTTCACTAGCAATCTCTTCCTTCTCTTGCAAAACCAATTCAAAATTAGAGCATAAATCCTTTAATTCATTTTTCAAAATAAGATTATCCTCTTTTAACAAATCATGTTTTTCCAACAAATTTTCAAGCTTTTGAGCAAGTTCCATATTTAAAGTTTGAACTTCAAAACAACCATGGCAATAGGAACTAGAGCTATCATCAATATGAGAATCCGATTGTACCTCAAGGGAGTTCTTCCCTTGGACCATGAGGCATTGCTCTCCGGACTTTTCTCTTTTAGATCCCCTCATCTTGTTAATTATCCTTGGAAGCTCGGGAGACGTCAAGATGCTCCAAACTGCAAAAGCCGAATCATAGTGATCAAAAACGGGTAAAAGAAATTCATTGAGAGATGCTTTAAGTACTCTAAGTGCTAATGCATTGGCCTTCTTATGCTTGCTACTATTTGGGAGGGATTCTATGGTAATGGCTTGATAAACTAGATGTCCTAGGTCTTTTAAATGTTTAGTCATATTAGCCTTCCAATCATTAAGTCTAAAATGGTCAAACATGGGAGGGCTAGCCATTAGTGCAACTATATGTGTGCAAATAAAAATGCAAATGAAGATTAGCAAACCAAGATCTTACTCCTAGGTGGTTAAACCTAAATATCAGGAGCACTAGCTCTGATACCAATTGAAAAGTCACCTAGAGGGAGGGTGAATAGGTGACAATGCTAATCTATGAACTAAATGCGGAATTTAAAAACTTAATGCAAATTACACTCAAGTGCTATCAACAAGTGATGCACACAACCAAGCCAAGCAAATATGAATGAGCAATGTAAATAAATGCAAGGCACAAAGTAAAGAGAGAGTAGAGAGAGAGCCAATGGATCAAGCGCAAACACAAAGATACGTTATCGAGGTTCGAGCACTCAGCTCTACATCCCCGCCTTCGACACACGAAGGATTTCCACTAGCTCGTCCACCTAGGACCCTTTACAAGGAGTACCCAACTCCTCTCTTTACAACCTCCTCCCTGAGGCACAAATCCAAGCCAACCAACACAACCTCCTCCTTGAGGCAAACTCCAACAATCACAACCTCCTCCTTGAGGCAAATTTTCAAACCAATACAACAAACTCCCAATCACCAACCAATACAAGGATCACCTCTCAACTAGAGGGATACAACCCAAAGCACAAAGCTAAGAAAAGATTGGGTTACAACTTGGTGGTCACAACAACAACCACAAACAACTTCTTCTTCCACACAAATAACCTATAGATATAGATAGTAGATTTTTGCTCAAGTGTGGAGAAAACCAAAGGAATGGAAATCAGAAATCACAAAGAAAATCCTTGGGAAAAATCAAGAAATCAAGATAGAATAGTTCAATCAAAATTCTTTCCCAAAAACCCTTTCTTTGATTTTCCAAACCCTAATGAAAACACCAAATGGATTGTTCAATTCAAGCTCATAAACTTCTTTTGATTGCTTTGAAAACACCAGAGAATCAGCAAAAATTCGCACAAAAAAAATCTTAGAGAAAACCTCTCTCAAATGGGGTATTTATAGGCAATTATCAGAAAATAGCCGTTGACAGAAATTTAGCCAGAATTGCCCTGCCGGTCGACCGGCCGGTCGACCGCGCAACGGTCAAATTTTGATCGTTGCCAGCTAACGGTCGACCGCCCCGGTCGACCCAAACAAACAGAGAGCAACTGCTCTCAGTCGGTCAACCGGAACGGTCGACCGGCTACAAGTGTAGCCAGCGTGCACGTTTCTGTGCACGTCGGTCGACCCATACGGTCGACCGGCTACATGGTGCGGTCGACCGTTCCGGTCGACCGACCTAGCCTGGCAAACACTGTTCTGGCAGCAAAAACCTGAAATTTTTAATCCTAAAAATTCTCATTAAATCTCTAAAAATCCACAAAAATAGTTTTATCATTTTGCATTGAAATACAAACTTGTGTTAAAATTCCCAACACAAATTTCAAACATATTTGACTATTTTTGTGTCATAGAAATTTTGCTAAAAACCAAAAACCGTATTTTCTAAAACCTTGTATTTTGAATAGAAAATACACATTGTCTAAAACTCATCCATGATACAAAAATATGATATTTAAACACTTTGAAGCATATTGTATATGAATAGAAATTCAATATACAAGAAACATATATATATCATGATTTTTGTCATTAAGTCCAAAAATATGTTTTGTTGTAAATACCAAAACATAAAACACATGGAATAGATTATCAAACAAAGTTTGTCTAAACAATTGAAGCATGCATGTATATAGAACAAATCTAATATACATAAACAATGTAAACTTGTTTTGATAAAAAATCTATTCATGAAAACCAAGATCGGTTAAACCTAAAACCGAAAATCAAAACATGAAAGGTGTGTGTTGTGAACTTGAGCTTATCATACTATTCTAATCTTTACAATTAGGATCTAAACCCAAACTAAAACTATGGATACCTAAGTCTTCTTGTAGAGCGCAATCTCCAAGCTAGAGCGCAATCTCCAAGTCGGCTCGATCCAAAAACTCTTGATTCACCGAGCAAGTGCAATGTATGATCTTTGATGCGCGGGCTCTTGAATCAACATGTGCAAGCTTCCAATTCATCTTGTTGAAGCTAAACACCAACTAATATCTTGATTAATAATCTGAAACTAAAATCACAAGATAATTAGTACACATAACTACATGAGTTAATCATCATCAAAACTAAAGTGAAAGGCCTTTGGGCCAACACTATTCACCCCCCCTCTAGGTGAACCTACAAGCTAAACAGGAAAACTAAAACATACAGAAGATAAACCTTGAATTTTGAGCAACCTGCAGAAAATAGGTTAGTAGTCCTCCCACTTAAGCCACACAAACACGATTTTTGCCGCATTTTCGTGGCAGTTAAGAGGTCAAGCCGAGTTTTCACGGCAGTTTAAAGGTCCCTTGGGCTCTGTTTTCTAGAGCAGAGACTTAGGTATGCTATATGTCCACTTTATCTATTTGTTTTTTGAAATAAGTCTCTGCACACAAAAACAGAGAAGAAAATTAAACAATTAAGTAAATCAAAAAGAAAACTTACTGTCCCTCCTCGGCAACGGTACCAAGATTTTGATCGAGTCTGAACCTGCACAGAAAATAGAAGTTTAGAAAATGTGCTAGGTTGCTAAATACTACCGCTATAGCAAGTGGCTATACGGATAGTGATCCTCAAGGAGAGACTGTGATAGAAGCTTTTAGTAAGTTTTTTCTAAGTTACTAACTCCGGTTAAATGATTTCTTCTTAGTTTTTAGTAAAAAAATAAAAATGTTAAGAGTTAGAAGAAAAAGATGATAGAAGAATTGATGTTGATGTTTTGATTAGAAGGAAGACTAAGTTAAGAAAATAAAAAGAGAAAGAATGAATAAGTGTGTTTCTAAACTAAGAAACAAAGAAAAGAAAACTAAAGCATATGTACCACTTTTGTAAATTATAACACCTTGAATCGGTTGTGAAAGTTTACCTTGGAGTAAAGCGAAGCAAACATGAGAAGGAATAACATAAAAACAATGTTCTACTAAATTGTGTAACAATGAAGAATAGGAGAAATACATTGACTGCCACTCTCAATACAATTCTCTCTGAAGAAGATCACATTCAGTGTCACTCTAAATACAATTCTTTTCCTCCTTCGCTCATAAAACTATCTCTAACCTAGGCAATAAAGAAATCATAAAATTACATTTAAAAAGAAAAGAAAACCTAAGTTAACTAGAACAAAAACTTGTACCTAGCTCTCTGCTGGAGTGATGCCTGTTTGCCTGCAGAAATACAAGAATTTAAAGGAGAAATGTAAAGGGAAGGAGCATACAAAGATAAGGGGAGCAAACGCTCCCCCAGATTCTAGTAGTTTAATGCAGATCCGCGGTTTGAATCTAGCCAGGTGGCCAAATATAGGGGCTCGTGCTCTGTTATCTCATTTTATCCAATGGTTTTTCTGTTTGTTTTCTAAATTTGGTGATATCTTGTTGATTCTTCAACTTAACTAAATAGATTATGAAATCTGAATCTATCCGGTTTTCATTTTGTATTATCTCTCTGATTTATTCTGATATGTACTTATTCTCTTAAATCTTCTGTCCCAATCTTTGACTTTGATTTAATCTGAATTTAAATGAGCTTTTGGGCTCGTTTTCTCTCCTTCATTATTAAAGGCATGCACATCATTTAGACAAAAATAAGATTGAATTGCAGAGTTTATTATAAATTAAATATATGAACGTGAAAATAAATATGAGATATCAGTGAACGTTATCATCTACTTGAGTAATCCTATTCAGTGAAGAGGGAAACCCATTTCAAAGCAACACATCTGAACCTAGCTCTCGAACTAGCTTTGTAACATAATCTGCACACCGATTGCCTTTACGATAAGTATGGGAGATTTTGTGTATCCTTATACTTTGCACCAACACTCTTGTATCTTCAAAGAGAACTGATGGGTTTGATAGGGGCTTACTTGCAGTCATTTCCTTAATCACCGAGAGCGCATCTCCTTCAATCCATACCCATTCATCATAGAACTGAGCTTGCAGGAAACAGATGGTTTCCCAAGCAGCTATGTACTCAGCTTCAAATATCCCAGTGCAATCCACTTTTTTCCCAGAAGTGAGCAATAGTTTCCTAGTGTAGTCTCTAACCACACAAGATATCGTTGCGTCTTCATCTTCCCACACTGCAACATCAAAGTTAGATTTAGAGACATACCTTGGCAGCAGCATCCAGCAAATCCATCTAGTGGGGGAGACGCCACATCTTGAAAGTATCTCCATCCTCCTAGCTGTGCGCATCTTCACCATTTACATAATTGCACTCGGCCCAATTCGTTCTCGTTTAAAAACCCAGCATTTCCTTTGTTTTTATATCTCCCAAGTTGCGTACAAAGTGATGAACAATTTATTTCTCACGTCAACATCTTTAGATCGCTCCATCATCCTCGGATATTCCCTCCAAGTATTGGATTGAAGGGAGCCTGATACAATCAGTTTCAAGAGCTTGCCATACTTCTAATGACTAGTGGTATTGAAGTAGTAGGTGATTGAGTGGAAACCTGCACAGAAAGTAGGGTTTAAAAATGTAGAACGAAATGTGCTAGGTTGTTCATTGCTACCGCTATAGTAAGTAGCTGTACAGGTTGTGATCCACAAATAGGGACTGTGGTAGAACCTTTTAGTAAGTCTTTTCTAAGTTACTAGATCGGTTAAAATGTTTCTTCTTAGTTTTAAAAGAAAAGAAAAAGTGTTAAGGGTTAAGAAGAAGATGATAAAAGAAATGGTGTTGATGTGGAAGTATATCTAAACTAGTTAAAAAGAAAGAAGAATAAGGAAAGAAGAAGGTGTATTAAAGTGTGTTTCTAACTTAAGAAACAAAGAAAGAAAGAACTAAAGAATACTTACCTCCTTGAAGCTTGCTTTACCTTTGCTCCATATCGACGACTTACCTTGACTTGAAGGCGATCATAGTATGGCGTATAGGATCTTCCCTATTCCTATCGATCTATCAAATGAAAGTGCAAGCAGAAAATAAAAGCAAAAAAGAATACTAACTATTACAACCAAATGTCCATCACCATAAGCCATTGTTTTGTAGAAAATCAGACAGACTAAAGCGATCAATTTTGATTGCCAGAGATAATGGTTAGCTTAGCAATTAAAGATTGGATACTTTCATTGAGGAAGTTGAGTAGGAGAGGTGTAATTTTAACCAAAAAGATCTCGTTCTCATTGAGAAAATCGAGAAGATTACTATTAAAAGTATGAAATTAACATAATAACCTTTGTGTGCCAGAGGTAACAGCTAATTTAGCAATGAAGGGGTATAGTATTATTCAAAGATCTCATTTTCGTTGAGAAAATTGAGAAAAATACTGTCAGAGGTGTAATGTTAACTTATCAGAGTTATATGCCAGAGATAATGGTTAACTTAGCACTGAAGGGGTGTAGTATTAATCAGAGATCTCATTTTTATTGAGAAAATTGAAAAGAATACTGTCAGAGATGTAATATTAACTTAATAGAATTGTGTGCCAGAGGTAATGGTTAACTTAGCATTGAAGGGGTGTAGTATTAATCAAAGATCTCATTTTCATTGAGAAAATCGTACTATCAGAGGTGTAATATTAACTTAACAGAGTTGTGCGCCAGAGGTAATGGTTAACTTAGAACTGAAGCGGTGTAGTATTAACTAAAGATCTCGTTTTCATTGAGAAAATAGAAGAGTACAGTCAGAAATATAATATTAACTTAATAGAGTTGTATACCAAAGGTAACGATTAACTTTGCATTGAAAAGGTGTAGTATTAATCAAAGATCTCATTTTCATTGAGAAAACTGAGAAGAGTACTATCAGAGATGTAATGTTAACTTAACAGTGAGATGAATTTGTGATTTGAGCAAATTGAATTATCAGGGTGTGATGTTAGCTTGATAGGGATATATTTACTGTTAGAGGTGTAATATTTAACATAATAGTAATTGGATTTGCCATTTGAGTAAATTGGTGGACTTGTCGTTCTGTTGAAGAGAATTGACAAGTATATGTTTCACTATCAAACGTGTGATTTTAAACGTGATAGTGATTTATTTTGCGATTTGAGCAAGTTTGTGAATTTGTCATTCCTTATGAGTATATTGACAAATAAAAGTTTTATTTGTTGGGGATATATTAAAGTCTCACTATCAAAGCTATGTTTTTCTAAAATGACAGATTCGATTTGTAATTCATTTCGCTTGAAAAATAAATACAGTTTTTTTGTAGACCTACCATCCATGGAAAGAATTTGGTAAGGGATTTTGGTGGGATTGGCAGGATTAATTCTCTTAGGATTTTTAATAAACCCTTAGCTATTAACGGATTTAGTTTACCTTTACCAACTACCGTTTGAGTAGGGCTAGCCATACTATTCCTCTCAGCATAATGAGCTGTCGAGGATTTTTGTATTGGACTTAAAAGCCAACATATTCCTATATTCTTAGCCGTCAGAGGCATTGGATTGCTGTCACTTTGAGTCACTCTTTGTTTGGAAAAGTATTTGATATACTTTCCAGGGGATTTTATTCCACCGGGATTATAAATACATATAGTATTATACTAATGGAATATTTTTGACTGTCCAGTAGTGTAATGTTGAACATGGTAGTCGTGAAATGCAATCAAGAGTAATGTCTCTTCAAGAATTTTTATTGATGGCATCATGAGTTGATCTCCTTCTCGATTGATTAAATGGTAGGCTCCATTTGAGTAGATTGACTCACAATGAAGGGACCTTCCCATTTAAGGTTGAATTTTCCTTCCATCTTATGTGTCATGATCATGGGTCATCTAACAGCTAAGACAAGGTCACCTTTCTTAAAGATCCCTTCCTTGACCTTTTTGTTGAGTGGAGATTCGAGCTTGGTAAAGCTATATCTGTTGCTAAGCTTGTAGGCATTTGTTGTCTAAAACTTCCAGCTCTTGGAGGCGCAGTCGATGCATTTTCTTATTCATCATCTCTATCATAAGTGCAATATGCAGAGATGGAATCTGAATTTTCAGTAGAAGTACGGCTTTACATCCGTATACTAAGAAAAATAGCATAGCCTTTGTTGGGGTTCTGACCGTTGTATGGTAAGCCCAAAGAAAGGCATTCTCCTAACTTCTCGTCCCAATCACGTTGACTTTTGGAGATTAACTTCTTGAGAAGTTTTTCGATGGTCTTGTAGAAGGCTTCTACAAGACCGTTGGCAGCTTCTTTGAGATCATTGGGCAGAATGTCATATAAGACAAAGTCGATGAATGAGAATCGCCAATCCCTGGGTTTTGGACCTGTTGAATTCTTGAGAACCTTTTTTATTTGAAGGTTTCCTTTTGGAGGCTTAACATCTTCAAGGGCGAATTTTGAGCAGTACAAGTCACGACTTTGGACGAGTACTTTCTCTGTTACTCTGGTTGAAAGAGCTATTGAAGCAGCGAGAGACACCAATACATTTGCATGTGCATTCTGTTGGCGAGGTACATGGTTGATGTAGAAGCTTTTGTACTTCTCAGCCATGTTGATGGTCGTATTGTGGTAGGGTATTAAGTCTTTATGCGAACTTTGTACTCTACTCGGACCTAATTGAGGTGGTTTCCTTTGGATATTACGACGATTCTAAGGAATGTGTCACCAGCTACCCCTAGGAAAGGCCAGGTTGGATTTTTACAGAAGATATATTTTTTGTTGCTAGAGTATCTTTTAGTCTGGAGCTGGCCACATTGACTTCTCCTGACATGGCTTTCTTTCTTTTTCTTCAACCTTGACTTTTGCAATGACTTCTTCTGCCTTCTCACCTTGTAAGACTAGCTGTTTCCAAGTGCGACATTCAGCCACTTATATTTTAGCTAGAATTGTTGTTTGCATGTTGTGATGGTAAGTTTCTACCAGCATAAACTGAGTCATGCCGCTTGGACATAGGAGTGTCATACTCCAAATTCTCTCCACAATTATCCTGATTGACTTTTGTTTCTTCTGCTTTGTAGTAAGGAGAGTTGGCATGGATACTTTGGTATCATCTTCGAAGAATTGCGCCATGAAAAGCTTCTCGAGGTCGGCCCATTTTTTGATAGAGCCAGCAAGGAGCTTCATGAACCATTCAAAGGCAACCCCCTTGAGAGTACCGATGAATAAATAAGCCATTATAATATCGTTTGATACTACATTCCCAGTTTGAGATTTGAAGTATAATATGTGTTGGTTCGGAAAACTTTTGCCTTCGAATGTATGCAGAGTCGGTGCCTTGAACTAGGGAGGGTAAGGAACAATATTCCACTCAGTCAGGTATGGCTGGACTACTCCGCCTCTTGAAGGTTGCTACAATTAGCTATGGATTCTAGGCGTTTCTCAAGTTCACTCATCCGCTTAAAGTGATGGTCTTCATTTTCTGAGCCTCTTCCTCTTAGATGAAGATTTGGGATGTTCAAAATTGAAGTCGTCCTCACTCTGAGTTTTTTCAAAAGTAGATTTTTCACCTTCTTTCTATTTACCATAACTTTTGCTGGAAGAAGCTTTGTCTTTGGACTCTTCCTCTTCTTCTTCTGCTTATCAAGCAAAATAGCTATCATTTTCTTGAGATCATTGATAGACTCTTGTTGGTCTTAAAGCATCTTATGTTGCGCATGTTTCACTCGAGTTTGCTCTTCAAATTTTTTGGCTATCTCTTCTGGGTGTTAAACATCGATAAAAAGGCTTCCTTCTTCACGTAAGAGTTGGATGAATAGGACTCCACGATGGCAGAGTGCTCATCATTTGCCTCGATCCCTTTGGCCAGAAGTTGTAGTCGATTAAGGCAATTACTTCGGTTCAGATCCGAGTGCGTCAGTAGATTCCTTCAGGCTCGATCAATATTTTTTTCAAGCCTGAGGAACGTCCAGTATCTGACTCCTTAAAACTAAGGGTAAGTTGTTTTCCTTCGACTTGTTTGGTGTGGTGTTTGGACACCATGTTGGAAGTCACCTTAGGTATTCCATATCGAAAAATGATTTCTTCTTGCGGGAGCGACGTCTCTTGGCTGAGCTAAAGACAGGAGCCGCTGATAACCTGTAATATCCCTACTTAATAATATAGTAATTGTATTTTATTTTAAAATATTTATTTGGTTTCACTTTTTTTTAATATTAAATATACAAATTATTTAGGAAAGATTAAATGTTAATTTCAAATATTTATTTTTACTATTATTTCTAGTTTTACCATTATTATTATTATTAGACTTATTTAATTATTACTCTTGCTATTTCATTATGGTTATTATTTATTATTATTATTAGAGTTATTATTATTAATACTATTAATATTGTTTTTGTTGTAATTATTAATTACTATTATTAATGTTAGTTGTTGCTATTATTATTATTATTATTGTTACTATTTATAATTATTATTAATAATGTTATTGCTAATATTATTGCTATTATGTTAATTATTATTATTATTATTATTATTATTGTATTTTTTATTACTATTATTGTTGTTAATGCTATTATTGTGATTATTACTTAATTAATATTATTATCATTAGTAGTATTAATATTTTTCTATTTCATTTTATCTAAGCCCATTAAACCCATCTTAGCCTATACCATACCCATTAGCCCATGACCCTATGACCCATTAGGCCATGACCATATAACCAATTAGCCTATGATTTCCCCAATACCCAACACTCAATAACCCGAAACCCAATCTCTCTCACTTTATATATAATCACCTAACTCTAGTCCTAATCTTAAACCAAACACTAACCTAATTCCCCTCCTTCTAGACAGTCGTCAGTCCCCCAACCCACCTTGGCCATCCCCTTTCCGGCGAGACCGGCAAGCCACCGAAGCCATCCTCTGCCTCGAGCTCCCCATTGTTGCCGATTTTCCCCGTCGACGAGCGACAGTTTTCCCACGGCAGCCCCATGCTGAGCTCTCCTTTCTTCTTGCCCATCTCTGCACAACCGAGCACCCTGGTATCCTATCTTCCCTCTCTCCACCATGCTGACCCAGTGTGCATCACCCCTATTCGCCAACGGGCTCCCCATCCAACCCCATTACTCCCGCGGCAGCACCCCGTTATCCTCTTTCATCTCCAACCTCTAGCACACCACCATCCCCACCGTGGCCATCTCTAGCGCAGCACAACCCATGACAACACCCCATTATCCAACCCTCCTCCTCATCTCCCATCTCCGATCACTACTGACTCCACCGTGAGCCATCTCTATTGCCCAATAGCCTCATCTCCCCATGGCAGCAACCAGAGCTTCACTTCACGCCTTGCTCCTCCCCTTGCCGAGTCCCCCCACCACATTGCAGCACCCACTCACACTCGAGCCAACCCCAGGCCTGCATCTCCTCTCTCATGGCTACTCATCTCTCTACGGCAGCCCCCTTCCTTTGCTGCCCGAGATCATCACCCATGACTGCTCTCTGCACAGCACCAAGCCCTTGGCCGAGCCCCCCATCACTCCATGAGCCACTGTCATCCTCCGCCGGCGAGCGCGAGCACACCCGTATCCTCTTGATCGGGGTAAAACTGCACACAAAAAATGTATGTTTTAAAATGAAGATTTAAAGTGTGTGTGCTTTGGCTTCCTCGATACTTCCGTTATAGCATAGAGGCTAAAACGAGTCGAATCCACAAGGACGGAGGCGATAGAAGCTTTACCGGTTGATTCACGTGTTTGTTAAAGATTCTTCAAAGTTTTAAAGAATGAAAAAGTAAAGAAAGAAAAGAATGAATAGAGAAGTACAGTGAAACACAAAGAAGTGGGAAACATAGAAAAGAATGATTTTTGTAGTTTTGTTTTTATATCTAAAATAAAGTGAAAAGGAAAGAAAAACCCATGGCTACTAACTACTAATACTCCACCAACATTCTAACCTCTTAGTGATAGTTGCCTCACATGTATCATTGGCTATCACTAGTCCTTAGTTCAAGAGCTTTTCAAAGTATGACCCATATGTAACTCATCACAACCCAACACAACAAAACAAGTTCAAGCTACACTTAAACCATCAAAACTAAAAGTAAGCATGGAGTAAAGTAATGTTAGCTTGTTAGTGGTTAGGAAGCTAGAGTTAAATCCATCATCATGAGCCATCAATGGCTCTTGCAAGAGTAAGGCCAAGTAGAGGCTATTAGATTCATGTGGATTATCATAAAAGAAGTTAGAATAGTTGGTGGTTAGTAGTTAGTGCCATGAGAGAAAAGATTAGCTACACATGTAAAAGAGATTAAAGAGTAGAAAACAAAGATAAGGTAAGAGAGCACCTTTCATAGATTGTCACCTTCTATTACAAGCACTCTTGCTTTCCAACATATACCACTCTCTCTCTCTCTCTCTCCCTATTACAAGATCTACAAAATGGAAAATACAAGGGAGGAAGAAGAAGAACACTAACCTAAATTAAACTACCCTAAACTATAACATGAAGATGAAACTACTGTTGGCCCAATGGCCTTCCACTCTAGTTTTGATGATGATCAACACTCATGTAGTTATGTTTACTAATATTCTTGTGTTTCTAAGTTTCAGATCATTAACAGGATATTAGTTGGTGATTAGCTTCAACAAGATGATTAGAAGCTATTCATGATGATTCCGGTGCCAAAGCTTAAAGATCATACCTTTGCACTTGGAGAATCACGGAGTTTTGGAGCAAGTCTACTTGAAAATGGAAGATCGACAAGAAGACTTAGGTATCTAGTTTAGAGTTTGTGTTTTAGATCCATATTTGTAAAGCTTAGTTTAGTTGATATGCTCAAGTGCACAAAACACACACGTTTTATGATTTGATATTTGGTTTTTATGAATAGTTGATCAAAACAAGTTTACATATGTTATATGTATAGTAGATGTTTTCTATTTATACATACATGCTTTAACTTGGTAAACAAACTTATTTTGATATCCCTATTCATGTTCTTGAAAAATCAAGTTTTGAGAAAAATACAAGTGTTGATTCTTGATTTTTTGAAAAGAAACAAAAGTAAATTTCATATGCTTGATATTTGAGTAGAAATATTTTATCACATGATTAATATCAATGCAATATGTAAAACAAGTTTTATGGAAGTTTTGTAAAAGATAAAAATATTTTTAAAACAAGTTTTATCAGATTTTCTGTTCCAGGCTTCAACCAAGTTGACTTGGTCTCTGACCAGTCGACTAGGTCAGAAGTCGGTCGACCGGGCCGGTCGACCGACGTGCACAAACCTGTGCACGTTTCTGGCACAGTGGACGGTCGACCGTACCGGTCGACCGGAGCAGTATACCTGCTCTCTGGTTTTCTGGGTCGACCGGACCGGTCGACCGCAGAAGAGAGCTTTGCTCTCTGTTTTGTTTCGGTCGACCGGGCCGGTCGACCGCTGTTGCCCAACGGTCATATTTCTGACCGTTGGCGGTCGACCGTACCGGTCGACCGGTAGCCTGTCAGGCTGCCACATCAGCCTAACGGCTAGTTTTTCCTAGGGGCTATATATACCCCATTTCTCCATTGTTTTGGCTAAGATTTTTAGAGCTAAAAATTCCAGACTTTCTCTAGTGTTTAAAAGAGTTTTAAAAGAGTTTTTAAGACAAAAAGATTTCATCTTATTTGTTTTTGGGTTTTTGGAAAATCAAAGAAAGCTAGGGTTTTGGGAGATTGTTTTGTTTTTCATTTTCTATCATTTACAAGTGATTTCCCAAGAAGTTTTTCTTTGTTGCTTGTTTCCAAAAACATCTAGTTTTTCACACTTGAGCTATCATACTATCCTAATCTATTAGGATCTTGTTTTTGTGGAAGAAGAAAAAGGAAAGAGGTTTGTGGTTGAAATATACCACTTGTTGTAAACCCTTGATTTCTTGAGTTGCTCCCTCTTTGGTATAGGTAGAGATTGTTGTATTGGGTTGTTGGTTTGGATCCCTCTTCGGTAGAGGTGATTGAGTTTGGTTGTAAACCTCTTCGGTAGAGGTGGTTGTTGTTGTTGTTGGTTGTTGGGCCTCGGTGGAGGTTGTTGTTTGAGAGAGGAGTTTGGTACTCCTAGAGTTGTAAGAAATCCTCTTCGGTAGAGGTTCCCTCGGTGGGAGTTGAGATAGTGGAAATCCTACACGGTGGTATAGGCGGGGATGTAGAGCAAGGTGCTCGAACCTCGAAACAAATCTCGTTGTTTGCGATTGCTCCCATTGTCTCTCTAACTCTCTCTCATTTACTTTGTGCAAAGCATCATTCTTCATATCATACCATATTTGCTTGTGTTGTGCATAATTCATATTGCCTTGCATTATTTCATATTGCTATATCCTTTATTGCTTGGCTTGATTGTGTGTGAACATTGTGAATTGCTTGTGTGTTTGTGCATCACCTATACTCATCCAACAAGAGCTTCACATAGCGCCTCAACCCATATCTAGGGGAATCAAGAGGAGTTAGTCCAGAGCCTCGCAAGGGGAATTCGGCTACACTTGTTGGATTGTATTAAGAGTGTTGCAAGATTTGCATTAGCTTCCGCATTTAGCGCACTTAGTTTGCATTTAGTTTCTTAGATTAGCACTTACACCTATTCACCCCCCCTCTAGGTGTTTTTCAATTGGTATCAGAACTAGTGCTCCTGACTTAGGCTTAACATCCTAGGAGTGAGATCCATTTGCTTGCTAATCTACATTTGCATTTGATTGTTTGCACATATTTAGTTTATACCATGGACTCCATGACCCCACCTAGTTTTGACCCTTCCAACATTGATGTTTAGAAGTATAGGATGTCCATGTACCTAAAGACCCTAGGTTTGCATGTCTTCCTTGCCGCCACCAAGAGATGTTATCTTGGTGATTGCAATCATATAGGGGCCAATGCATAAGCCCTAGAGGCCATTAGAAGCACTTTATCTAAAGATTATCTTTTATGTGTTTCTAACTTTGATTCCGCTTTTGTAGTGTGGAACAAATTGACAACCACCAACACCTTCAAGCTTCAAGTCCAAATCCAACAAGAAGAGGAATCTAGTGGAGAATCCGAACCACAACAATGCTACATGGTTCAAGGGAATGACTCCCTTGAGGTACAATCGGAAACTCAACTAGATAGTAATGATTGTGCTAGTTCTTCAAATGATTTTGTTGATCCCCATGCTTTAAATGAAGAACTATCTATTGTGTGTGAAAAATTAATTGAGAAGTATAAAATTTTAAAAAAGAAAAGTCTAGATATTGAAAAAGAAAATAAATGTTTGCACTCTAGACTTGATTGTGTTTTGCAAGAGAAAGTTGAGGCCTATAATGAAAGGGATTCATTGAGATCTCAATTGGAACTTGCTTTAAAAGAAAATAAATTTTTAAAGTCTAAAAATGATTGTGAAACTCTTTTGAAGAAAAATGAAAATTTGTCTTCTAAAGTTGATTTTGTTTTAAAAGAGAATGTTGCTTTGAAAAACAAAATCATTTCTATTTCAAATGAGTTGAATGTTTGTTTAAAGAAAAACATTGTTTCACAAAATAAAATTGATGCACATGTTTGCCATGCTAGTGTAGCTTCTTCATCTAGTCTATCTAATGCATGTACCTCTTCTTCTAGGATTAATGATGATATTTGTATGTTAAAGAAGAGAGTAGATTGTTTGGGCTCCACTATGAGCCAATGTGCCATGAACCACTCACGGTTGGAAACCTTGGTTCGAAAGAAACAAGTTCCATCCTTTATGCATGCACACCCATCACGGCATACACATGCTTCACACGGACACCATCAACGCAAGTATGCTCATGTGTACACATGTACACATTGTGGCCGAAAAGGCCATCTTGCTAAATTTTGCTATGATCGTTTACATGTTGAAAATTTAGCAAAGAACTTTGTTTGGGTTAGAGAAGGTACTAACCCCCATGGACCCAAAAGAGTATGGGTACCAAAGACCACCACCCCTCCTATTTTTGATGTAGGTGTGGGCTCTCACATGACGTGAGAGTGATAGCACCTTGGAGTGGATGCGTTCCGGACTTAAAGGAAATCAATTGGATGCATCACTTTCAAGGGAAGATTTGGTGGAGATGACCACCATGTTTTGGAGACAAGGAGAGTTGCTTCTTCGGTTTTGGTAACAATCCTTTACTCCCATTTATTATGTTTACATGCTTTCCACTTCATTGTTTATAGCATGTTTTGATAGTTTATAGCATATTTTTTTTGATGTCTATGGATTAGTATGTTCATTCCATGTTTATTAGATCCTTGACATACATGTATAGTATTTGAGACACACATGCTTATTTGAATCATACTTAGTGTTCTCACTTTTGTTTAAGCTATAATGTACATCATGAATCTAATACATGTGAATTTACATAGTAATCATGTTTTAGTTTTATCATGATAATTTTTATATTGTGTTTTGATGCTTCATGTTAAGGTTACTTGTTTAGATGTTAGTTTTCATTAAGACTAGGATTATACTTGTACATATAGTGGGCCACAAATAAATCTATATATGTATGAGCTTGAACGCTTATTTGAACCCATTAGATGTGCTAGTATAGTCTAGTTTTGATGATTCATACATTTCAAACTTGTATTCCATTTTTGGATTTGTTTTATGAGTTTTCTCTTCATGTATATGTGTATTATTGTCAAACTTTAAGATATACATGTATACCCTTTGAGTCATTTGCCTTTCATGCAAATCTATATATGGACTCAATTGTGTTTAGGGATATGTATGTATACTTCATGTTTGACAATTCATACATATACCTTGAAATGAAATTTGTCTTGATGAAGATTTAGTTTCTCTTGATTTTGTGTTTAATTGTTTAACTTCATGTATATGTCTATCTTGTCCAAACTATTAGATATACATGTTTATCCTTTGAGTCACGTGCCTTAATGCATATATTTGTGGACTCGTTGAGTTTTGGATATGTATGTATACCTTAGTTTGTATTAGACATACATATGCCTTGAAGATTAAATAGTTTAGATGGTTTTTCATGTTTTCAATGTTTTAAGGAATAAATGAGCTTATTGATTATCTTTCATGATGTTGATATTTACATTGTTCTTGTACACTCACATTTATCGCTTGCTCATGTTTTGTTTTCATGAGTTATATTTATGCTTAATTGAATTAGAGTGTTGATTATCATGTGAATTTCATGTTTCATGAAAAATTACTTTATTTTATTCCTTGCTTGAAGGATTTCGTACTAGTTTACAACTTTTTCTTATAACTAGTTACGGTATTCTTCATTTGGTAGAGTTTTTCAAACAAAACTTATTTTCAAATCTAATTTTTGAAAACCCCTACCATCCAAGGGCGGTAGGATGGGAGATCATGTTCATGTATGCCCTAAATTGAAAATCTTTAAAACTTGAATTATGATTGGGTGGTAGATAATATGATGTATACACTTGAACTTATTGTTATGTCAATTGGTATCATTGAACTCTTTCAATTGGTATCATTTTGATCTTCTTATATACTCATATATGTTTTGTATGCATGTATGCTTTAAATTTCAAGTATATCAATTTCTATTGGTATCTATTTTTCATACATATATATGTTTGTGTTTATGCTAGTACTTGAGTTTCAAATTTGTTTAAATTGATTACTTTTAAATTGTTATCAAGACTATGCATGACTTTAGTTTGTATTTCATAAAGGGGGAGAAAATATAATTTTGTATTTCAATTGGTATTTGTACTCCCACACTTTATGATTAAAAGTTGTTTATATGTTTTAAAATGAACAATTCCTACTATTGGTATCAATGTTTCTATGTAAAATCTTTTCAATTGGTAAAATATTTACAATTGGTATCATATTTAAAAAATTCAAAATTTGTTTTGGTTTCAAGATTCATGTTTAAAGATTCAAGACTTATGTTTAATTACAATTGGTATTTCCAAAATTTTGTTTAAAGAAAATATTCAAAGTTTTGATTTGTATTGCTTATATGCAAGGAGAGCTTAACATCTCTTCATATAGATTCATGTTGAGTGTAGTGTGTATTGAAGAGCTTCACATCTCTTCTTTATGTGGTACACGTGTGTAGGGGGAGCTTCACATCTCCTCTTATTCATTACATAATGTGTGTTATGTGAATTAGGGCTTAACTTCCCTCCTTCATGTAATGCATATGTGTAGGGAAGCTAACTTAGCGTCTTCCTCTTCATGAATGTATATAGCATATAACACTTATTATCCTTGTTTATTTTCTTTTGGTATCAAGATGCTTCATTGACATATTTTCAATTGATATCATGTTTTTAAAGTCACCCCTTATTGACTTTGTTTTTGTTTTAGACAAAAAGGGGGAGAACATTGTCTTTTATTGTTTTGTTTGACATAAAGGGGAAGAAAGATTTTTACCCCTCGTTTTATTTATGGTTTTGATTACCCTTTGTTGATGATTGACAAAAAGGGGGAGAAAGATTTATGAAGTTTTATATGCATGCTTATGTTTATGCATATATATTATGTTTTAATCTCAAGTATACTAAGTTTAATTGATTTATAGAGTTTGCTTTGTAATTGGTATCTAGAGCTTATTTTGTTTTGAATATTCCATTTGATATCTAGAACCATTTATTGTTTATACATATGCATGTTTCATGTTTAATATTCATTGCATATATCTAGAACCATTTATTGTTATACATATGCATGTTTCATGTTTAATATTCATTGCATATATTTATTGTTTATCCCTATGCATGAGTTAAGGGGGAGCTTCCTTGAAGCTTATCTTTAATCCATGCATATATAACTCCATGAGTTTTGTCATCATCAAAAAGGGGGAGATTGCTGGCCCAATGGCCTTCCACTCTAGTTTTGATGATGATCAACACTCATGTAGTTATGTTTACTAATATTCTTGTGTTTCTAAGTTTCAGATCATTAACAGGATATTAGTTGGTGATTAGCTTCAACAAGATGATTAGAAGCTATTCATGATGATTCCGGTGCCAAAGCTTAAAGATCATACCTTTGCACTTGGAGAATCACGGAGTTTTGGAGCAAGTCTACTTGAAGATGGAAGATCGACAAGAAGACTTAGGTATCTAGTTTAGAGTTTGTGTTTTAGATCCATATTTGTAAAGCTTAGTTTAGTTGATATGCTCAAGTGCACAAAACACACACGTTTTATGATTTGATATTTGGTTTTTATGAATAGTTGATCAAAACAAGTTTACATATGTTATATGTATAGTAGATGTTTTCTATTTATACATACATGCTTTAACTTGGTAAACAAACTTATTTTGATATCCCTATTCATGTTCTTGAAAAATCAAGTTTGAGAAAAATACAAGTGTTGATTCTTGATTTTTTGAAAAGAAACAAAAGTAAATTTCATATGCTTGATATTTGAGTAGAAATGTTTTATCACATGATTAATATCAATGCAATATGTAAAACAAGTTTTATGGAAGTTTTGTAAAAGATAAAAATATTTTTAAAACAAGTTTTATCAGATTTTCTGTTCCAGGCTTCAACCAAGTCGACTTGGTCTCTGACCAGTCGACTAGGTCAGAAGTCGGTCGACCGGGCCGGTCGACCGACGTGCACAAACCTGTGCACGTTTCTGGCACAGTGGACGGTCGATCGTACCGGTCGACCGGAGCAGTATATCTGCTCTCTGGTTTTCTGGGTCGACTGGACCGGTCGACCGCAGAAGAGAGCTTTGCTCTCTGTTTTGTTTCGGTCGACCGGGCCGGTCGACCGCTGTTGCCCAACGGTCATATTTCTGACCGTTGGCGGTCGACCGGTACGGTCGACCGGTGGCCTGTCAGGCTGCCACATCAGCCTAACGGTTAGTTTTTCCTAGGGGCTATATATACTCCATTTCTCCATTGTTTTGGCTAAGATTTTTAGAGCTAAAAATTTCAGACTTTCTCTAGTGTTTAAAAGAGTTTTAAAAGAGTTTTTAAGCCAAAAAGATTTCATCTTATTTGTTTTTGGGTTTTTGGAAAATCAAAGAAAGCTAGGGTTTTGGGAGATTGTTTTGTTTTTCATTTTCTATCATTTACAAGTGATTTCCCAAGAAGTTTTTCTTTGTTGCTTGTTTCCAAAAACATCTAGTTTTCCACACTTGAGCTATCATACTATCCTAATCTATTAGGATCTTGTTTTTGAGGAAAAAGAAAAAGGAAAGAGGTTTGTGGTTGAAATATACCACCTGTTGTAAACTCTTGATTTCTTGAGTTGCTCCCTCTTTGGTATAGGTGGAGATTGTTGTATTGGGTTGTTGGTTTGGATCCCTCTTCGGTAGAGGTGATTGAGTTTGGTTGTAAACCTCTTCGGTAGAGGTGGTTGTTGTTGTTGTTGGTTGTTGGGCCTCGGTGGAGGTTGTTGTTTGAGAGAGGAGTTTGGTACTCCTAGAGTTGTAAGAAATCCTCTTCGGTAGAGGTTCCCTCGGTGGGAGTTGAGATAGTGGAAATCCTACACGGTGGTGTAGGCGGGGATGTAGAGCAAGGTGCTCGAACCTCGAAACAAATCTCGTTGTTTGCGATTGCTCCCATTGTCTCTCTAACTCTCTCTCATTTACTTTGTGCAAAGCATCATTCTTCATATCATACCATATTTGCTTGTGTTGTGCATAATTCATATTGCCTTGCATTATTTCATATTGCTATATCCTTTATTGCTTGGCTTGATTGTGTGTGAACATTGTGAATTGCTTGTGTGTTTGTGCATCACCTATACTCATCCAACAAGAGCTTCACATAGCGCCTCAACCCATATCTAGGGGAATCAAGAGGAGTTAGTCCAGAGCCTCGCAAGGGGAATTCGGCTACACTTGTTGGATTGTATTAAGAGTGTTGCAAGATTTGCATTAGCTTCCGCATTTAGCGCACTTAGTTTGCATTTAGTTTCTTAGATTAGCACTTACACCTATTCACCCCCCCTCTAGGTGTTTTTCAACTACTCCTAAAACTCTGCATATCTTTGCTCTGGAACCCCAAGGGGGGTATTTATAGGCATCAGGGGAACAGGGGGCCAGGGGACAAACCCTGGCCCGAAGCGGCGCACGCGCCACGGCCGTATGGTCGCGGAAACAAGGCTTGGGCTGCGTTTTCGCGGCCCCTTGGTGGCCGCGCGTGGTCCTTTCTGTCTCCTGTCAGGACCTATGCCCGGTTTCATCTTTGCAGCCCCTGGTTCTGATAAATCAGCTCCTCTAGGTCAATGGCTATTCATGTAGGCTTTTAATCACCAATTAAATGGTGATTTAGATCTTCTTCTTCATTTGCACACCATGAACCTAGGATCAAGCAAGTAAGGTATTATTAGCAGAATTTATTATCAAATAAATGTGAGAATATGATGAAAATTATGTAAAATTAGAGACTAATCACACCCCCACACTTATCTTTTGCTCGTCCCGAGCAAAACAAAAAACCTAAGGAATTTATTACACCACTTTCGCAGGTGACGCGATTGCACTGAGCATGTGCAACAAGCCGTTAAACCTCTAAGTTTCCCCTAAAGGAGGAGTTTTGTCTCCTGAGGGTTTTCAGCGGATTACATCCACAAAATCCATAAAGCAAGAAATTAAATGTTAGTATTTTTAAAACACATTTTGAAATAGAAAAGTGTTGAAGTATTTTTGAGAAAATATAAGTGATCTAAAGTTATAGGTTAACTAGAAATTGTTCTTTCTTAAACTAAGTCAAAATCCAAAAAATCTTGTTATAAATTAAATGTAAGAATTTAAAATTGAATTGACTCTTTGATCTTTCATAAAACTCTTAGAAAAATATGCACTTTGTGAATTGTGAAGATTTTTGGGATATTTACTCTAACTTTCATGCCATTTATTTATATTATATATTTTTTCTTTTTCTTTTTCTTCTTTTTTTGTTCTTTTTTGTTCTTTTTTTTCCCTTAGTTTTCTTAGGCTTTCTTATTTACGCGGGTAGAGAGCCTTTAGCCGATGACTCCCAAACAGATGGTCTTAGGGCACCAGATGAGAAAACATCCCTCGGACTTAAGGACTCGAGTAAACAAGGCCACAAAACTAAAGGGGATTATTTATTTTTTGTCCACCGTTTTAGGTGTGAATAATCATGCTTCCTGAGGCATAATTACCCAACTTCAATAAGTAGTTTTTATTTATCATATATATATTGTTTGAATATATATTTTTTTTATAGCATTTTCAGTCTTTGTTTCAATCTCAAAAATTGTGTAAGTGTGGAGTGCATAAATCTAAGACAAAAAATTCAAGATCAAATTATCTTTTCAATTTTACTTTCTTATCCTAAAATTTAAACAAGATATATTATTTTGACTCAGTTTAAAATTTCATAATTTTAGGTCTTCCTATTTCCTAAGATAATCTTAATTTTCTTAAAAATAAATCAAAAACTATTTCTCTTGTTTCAAAAAGTTTTGAAAAAAGAAAAGAAAAGTTGTTATATAAAAGATTTTTTTTAAATTAAAAAGAAGTGTAAAAGAAAGAAAATATGAAACTAACTACGTTAGTAAACCTTCCCCCACACTTATCTCATGCATGGTCCTCAGTGCATCGTGAATGTGTAAATACATGAAACAAATAGAGAGGGAAGGAAGATTACCTTAAGGGGGTGGCTCCGGTGGTGGTCTGATTGGGCCAAGCGTTGCTACCCAATCAAAATAGCGTGGATCGTGCAGGAACCCACCAATGACCTCTCTAATATGACCCAATAAAATGTTGATTAAATGAATGATCTTATTTAAAAAATTATCCCCATCTAATTTCCAATTTTCAAAAATAATTACTGAGTCATTTTTGTCAACATTCTTGTCCAACAATGAAGTATGATTTTGAGAGATGATTGGTTTGGACTCAAATGGAACAGGAACAAAAATCGATACCAACTCGGAAAGTTGACTCAGATCAAGCCGAGAGTCAACAATGAGAGTCGAAATTGGTTCAAAAATAAGGTCCAGACCAAAGAATTGATGTTCACACACTGTCCCCATTAATGAAGTGTGATCATAAGAGATTGGTGATTCCATTTCACGGTGTACTAGTACAGGATTCAATGTTGACTCTGGAATAGAGAAAAAAATCTGGTAAGAATAGCGGGATCATTATTGAATCAAAAAGTGAAATGGAGTTCCCAACAGGAAGTTCAAGATCACATTCAAGTTCGATTTCAATTTCAGGGAAGGGATAACTTGCCAAAATGTCCAGGCGACTTTCATAACTTGGAGATTGGTCAAGTTCAAATGTATGTTCTGAAATTGAAGCTGGATTTTCAAAATGACATGATTCATGGGTCCAATCAGTAGAGTTAGGGATATAAGAATCGGTCAAAGGTTGACAAGAAAGGCTTTCCTCGCTCTCATTGATCAATTCACTCAAAAGTGAATCTAACCTACTGATAGGCCGTGTAACAGAATTTGGATTCGGAATCATGTCTTCCATACTCTTTGTAATTGATTCTTGAAAATATGAGTATGAAAGTTGATTTTGGAAATTGTGGTGAAATTGTGAGTCCATCGAATTTTGCGGTTGCTGCTCGGACTCACGCAAGGGCTCCATACTCAAATCCAGTATTGAAGTTTGTTCATTTTGAATTGGTGAGACTGGAAAAGATGAGTGGGACTCTTGAAGATTTGGTTGAGATGATGAGTCCAACATGTTTTGCATTCTTTCACAAAAGACTTCCAAACGCTTTTCTAGTTGAGATTCTTCTGCAATGGGATGCTCTAGAAAAGGAGTATGTGGAGTTTGATGTGGGAAGGATTGTGAATTGAGCAAATTTTGCATTTGTTGTAGGGACTCTTCGATACTCCTTTCCAATGATGATTTTTCTTCAATTGGTGGTTCAGGAAAAGGAGTATATGAATCAAAATTGGGGAATGAATATTGTGAAAATTGTGGACAAGATGGTTGAAAATTTGACTCGGGGTAGGTGAATCCCCATGAACTCTGTGAAGAGTTGAAATTATTTTGAAAATTTTGGTCATATGGTTGGGGATATGGGTCATAGTTATTCGAATAATCCCAACCCGGCATATATGGTTGGTTCATGTTGTACATTGCCGGGTCAGAGTTATCTGAGTCAAATGAGGTCGGGGTGAAATATGGATTCATATTATAATTGAAAGAATTGTTGTTATTAAAATCCATATCACAATTTACAAAAAAAAAACAAACAAACAAACAACAAAGAAAAAGAAAAAGAAAACAAGCCTATGTTAGGGTTGACTTAGACCTAGACGACTCCTAACTGGTTAGACTGTCCACGGGGGGTATATTGTCGGAAGCTGACCACGAGTTAATCGGCCAGGTAGGGGCAAGATCAGTGGGAGGTATCCGTGCCGGAGCAACGGGCCTAATTATGCCAAACCACTGTTCTTCGAGGTTTCGCCTCTCAATCCCCAACCTTAGACACCGATTTAGCAAGAGTCAAATTCTAACAACTTCCCCCTTAGGTTAATCTCCTAAATGAGTCCGAGATGTCCCTAGGAGCCAACGTCTAGAAATTTTATTAAGGCTTGGGTTGTGTGAGTGGGGAGGTGATTTTTGGGCTAAGGGAGGGTAATAACTTCCCCACCTTATGTTGTATTAGGTGTTGCCCTTAAATTTAATTTGTGCAAGTATGCAATATAGATAAGATGAACACAAAAAAGCGAGTAAATCACTGAAGTGTTTGTCCTATGCTATATGCAATGCCATATGTACACCTCTTATCAATATCACAACAACACAAGAATAAAATACAGTATATTGGAATGAAAATTAACACGTGCCTAGATGCAAATGTTTAAACCGTTTTTAAAGCATCCAATTTCCGTATTTTAATTCTTAAAATTATTTACAGTGTACAGGTAATAATAAAAAAAATTTAGCAGCAGAGTATATGAATGTACAAGAAATTACCCGACCACACTTGAGTAAGTGTGGACTTTTGCAATGCTAAAATTTAACCTGCACACCAAAAAACAAAGAAGAAAAGTTAACAAACTTGTGAAATCAAACCGTTCCCATCCCCGGCAACGACGCCAAAATTTGATCGTGGGAAAAACCGCGCACAAAAAGTGTATGTTTTGAAATGAAGATTTAAAGTGTGTGTGCGTGCTTTGGCTTCCTCGATACTTCCGTTATAGCATAGAGGCTAAAACGAGTCGAATCCACAAGGACGGGGGCGATAGAAGCTTTACCGGTTGATTCACGTGTTTGTTAAAGATTCTTCAAAGTTTTAAAGAATGAAAAAGAAAAGAAAGAAAAGAATGAAAAGAGAAGTATGGTGAAACACAAAGAAGTGGGAAACATAGAAAAGAATGATTTTTGTAGTTTTGTTTTTATATCTAAAATAAAGTGAAAAGGAAAGAAAACCTATGGCTACTAACTACTAATGACTCCACCAACATTCTAACCTCTTAGTGATAGTTGCCTCACATGTATCATTGGCTATCACTAGTCCTTAGTTCAAGAGCTTTTCAAAGTATGACCCATATGTAACTCATCACAACCCAACACAACAAAACAAGTTCAAGCTACACTTAAACCATCAAAACTAAAAGTAATTATGGAGTAAAGTAATGTTAGCTTGTTAGTGGTTAGGAAGGTAGAGTTAAATCCATCATCATGAGCCATCAATGGCTCTTGCAAGAGCAAGGCCAAGTAGAGGCTATTAGATTCATGTGGATTATCATAAAAGAAGTTAGAATAGTTGGTGGTTAGTAGTTAGTGCCATGAGAGAAAAGATTAGCTACACATGTAAAGAGATTAGAGAGTATAAAACAAAGATAAGGTAAGAGAGCACCTTTCATAGATTGTCACCTTCAATTACAAGCACTCTTGCTTCCCAACATATACCACTCTCTCTCCCTATTACAAGATCTACAAAATAGAAAATATAAGGGAGAAAGAAGAAGAACACTAACCTAAATTAAACTACCCTAAACTATAACATGAAGATGAAACAACTCTTAAAACTCTGCATATCTTTGCTCTGGAACCCCAGGGGGTATTTATAGGCATCAGGGGAACAGGGGGTCAGGGGACAAACCCTGGCCCGAAGCGGCGCACGCGGCGCGGCCGTATGGCCGCGGAAACGCGGCTTGGGCCGCATTTCCGCGGCCCCTTGGTGGCTACGCGCGCGGCCCTTTCTGTCTCCTGTCAGGACCTGTGCCCGGTTTCGTCTTTACAGCCCCTGGTTTTGATAAATCAGCTCCTCTAAGTCAATGGCTATTCATGTAGGCTTTTAATCACCAATTAAATGGTGATTTAGATCTTCTTCTTCATTTGCACACCATGAACCTAGGATCAAGCAAGTAAGGTATTATTAGCAGAATTTATTGTCAAATAAATGTGAGAATATGATGAAAATTATGCAAAATTAGAGACTAATCACCTCTCCGGCGAGATCCACGAACCATCGACCTCCTCTGTGACTTCTTCCATTACTGTGGCCGATCGCTACCCTTGCTCGTGAGTCTCCTTCTCCCTCTCCTTCTCTTTTTATTATAGTATGACTGAATGAATATGTTATGTGCATATTAATGTGATGTGTGTAGGTGTATGTTTGTATATATATATATATATTTATTTATGTATGTATAAGTGTGAATTGTAAATGTGCATATATGATGTGTAAGTGTGAGTTAAATTGTGTGTATGGGTATATGTGTGTGTGGATGTGTGCATGAGTATGTGTGTGTATATATAGTGTGCGTTTGTGTGTTTGCATGTATATATGTATATATAATGTATATGAGTATATATATGTATGTACGTATGCTTGTGTATACTAGTGTTAGTGTGTGCACGTGTATGTAGGTGTGCATGTGTGTGGGTATGTATATATATAGCGTGTATATGTGTGTATACTTGTATATGTTTGAATGTGGGTTACACGTATGTGTCTGTGTGCACATGTGTGTAGAGTGCATGTGCACGTATGGATGTGTACCCGTGAATTTATATGTACGTGTGTCTATATGTATTTAGTTATGTGTTGCAGCGATTATGGACTCGCTCGTTCGATCCGAACTTGGTAACAGGAGATTCATATTAGTGTTCACTATAGACCTGATAGCTAGGCGATTCGGAGACCGACTTACGAGATAATTTGGAGGTTCGTAGCGGTTCGTGCAGTGAAAACCAGATGGTGATTCAGATCCAAAATCTTTTCATTTCATGTGAGTGTTTGCTTTTGTGTTATTTTCTTATTTATCGTTGTCAATAGGTATTTGTATTTTACTTATATTATTTCATATGACCATTTAATTTATTTTACCAGTATGATTATGTGTATCATTTCACTGATATCAGTGAGCATCCACTTTAATTTTGTAGTTGATTTGAGCATTGTCTGCATCATCTCATGTGTTGATGTTTGTCACTTTTGACTTTGTACTAGTTAGGGTATATCTTACACTGAACGTGATCTTGTAATTGACTTAGTTGTGATTAGTAACTCTATATCTTTAGTATTCTCTGTCTGATGTCAGTTAATAGCTTTCAGTTGTGAGATATTAGTTATCAGTTGTTCAATTATCAGCTATTATAAACATCATCAGTTGTTGGAGATATCCGGTCACTATTTCATATTAAGAATTATTCATATTGTTGCTTGTTAATAAAATACATCATAATCCGAGGAAAAGAGTTAATTGTCTGATAATGCATGTCATGTGTTTTTAAAAGGACTAGTTATGGTATACCAAGTTTAGGTTCCACCATGGGGAACCAAAGTAGTACTGGCTACCTAGTTATTCAGTTCTCAGTTATTAGGGTTATACCCGGACTACGGTGCCACACCAGTTATTTTTTGTTTGGGGCTGTGGTCTTCAGTTATTAGGTCTTTCCCGTATTATGACTCGACACTAGTTATTATTTTGTATAGGGCTATGGTCCTAAGTTATTAGGGCCTTGCGGTCCATCCTGATTCAGTGCCAGGAATGTTAGACGATGATACTGGGCAGGCACGGTACCCTTCCAAAGCACATGCACTATATTGGCAGCCAGTTAGAATAATGATAATCTTATTTGATATGTGAGAAAACGGCTGTGATATATGACTCAATAGCTAAGTACTACATTCATTAGGTTAATAATTACCAAACAGACTAGTGACATATACTAGGTTACACATCTTGACATCAGTTGTTTTCTTTTACTGTGATATGAGTTATATTTCGTTCATAATCTTGTTAATGATTTTAATTATTCAGTTTCTTTTATTTACAGTTTATCATGTTATTATTATGTACACACTATTTATATGCACGAGCACCTTCTCCTTTTCTTACACACTCATTGGGTCGCTTTCTGACGACCCTGGATTTATACTTCCAGATTGGATGCTCTTTTCTATTGATCAGGTGTTCGTTGAGATTGTACGCTTCGCAAGGACCCGGAGTTTCCTTCTATTCAATTTTGGTATTCTTGTTTCTCCTTTTTTCATATTATTTTCTAATTCTCAGTATATCACTATCAGTTGTTATTTCATCTTTGTGTTATTTATTAACATGTGTGGATACTTATATGTGATATTGTAATGATAGTGATTCATTTTAGTAGATTCATATAGCTTGTTCGGGTTACTTAAGGCTTATCTACGTTAGATATCTTCCTTGCATATATGCGTCGCCGACTCTCGTCGCATCTCCGCTCCAGTATATTTTGGGAAGCGGTGTGTGACAGGGTTTTCTTGGTATCAGAGGCTAGATTTTTGACTTGTAATGTTAACTTTTGACTTTTATATTCGCAAGAAGACCTAGTTCATACCGGTAACTTGAATCAAGTTATATTTATATTGCATTATACATATACTATCTATACAATGATATTGACTCCATTTGAAATTGATCGTCCTCCCTTTTTGGAATCCATCTCTTAAATCATTTATATCCCTGATTTCATTTCTTCTTCTAGAGTGATCTATATTTTCATCTTGATTTACATTCTCCTCGATTCTATTTCCCTGATTTTATCTCTTGAGACTGGTTACTCCATGCTGAATCCTGTAGCAGAAGTCAGAGTAGTGCAACAGAATCATGATGTCGTAGAAAGGCGACATAGAAGCTTGTTTGTCTTCTCTCTTGATTCCTTTTACCATTCCCTTTTTTATTGAAATTTCGGAGATGAATTTTTGTAAGGTGGGTATAATGTAATATCCCTAGTAAATAATACAGTATCTATATTTATTTTAAAATATTTATTTGATTTCACTTATTTTTTTTAATATTAAATATACAAATTATTTAGGAAAGATTAAATGTTAATTTCAAATATTTATTATTACTATTATTTTTATTTTACAATTATTATTATTAATTGTTATTTAATTTTTACTCTTACCATTTCATTATGGTTATTATTTATTATTATTATTAGAGTTATTGTTATTAATACTATTAATATTATTTTTGTTGTTATTATTAATTACTATTATTAATGTTAGTTGTTACTATTATTATTGTTATTATTCTTAATTATTATTATTATTAATGTTATTGCTAATATTATTGTTTACTATTATTGTTGTTAATACAATTGTGGTTATTATTACTTAATTAATATTATTATTAGTAATATTAGTATTTTTCTATTCATTTTATCTAAACCCATTAAATCCATTAGCTTATATCCATACCCATTAGCCCATGACCCTATAACCCATTAACCCATGATTTACCATTATCCTATACCAATACCTAACACCCAATAACTCGAAACCCAATCTCTCTACACTATATATAATCTCCTAACTCTAACCTTAATCCTAAACCAAACCCTAACCTAATTCCCCTCCTTCTACACTGTCGTCAGTCCCCTAACCCACCTTGGCCATCCCTTCTCCAGCGAGATCCGCAAGCCACCAGAGCCATCCTCCGCCTCGATCCCCCCATGGTTGTCGATCTTCCCCGTCGGCGAGCGGCAGTCCTCCCACGGTAGCCCCATGCTGAGCCCTCCTTCTTCTTCCCCATCTCTGCACAACCGAGCACTCCGGCATTCCATCTTCCCTCTCTCCACCATGCCCACCCAGCGCGCATCACCCCTATCTACCCACGGGCTCCCCATCCAACCCCGGAACCCTCGTGACAACACCCTGTACTCCTCTCTCATCTCCAACCTCCAGCACACCACCGTTCCCACTGTGGCCATCTCCAGCGCAGCACAGCCCATGGCAATACCCCATCATCTAGCCCTCCTCCTCATCTCCGATCGCTGTCAACTCCACCATAAGCCATATCCAATGCCCAACAGCCCCATCTCCCCTTGGCAGCAACTGAAGCTTCATTCCACGCCTTGCTCCTCCTCTTGCCGAGTCCCCCCACCACATTGTAGCACTGTTCACACCCGAGCCAACCCCAGGCCCGCATCTCCTCTCCGGCGGCTACTCATCTCTCCACGGCAACCCCCTTCCATCGCTACCAGAGATCATCATCCATGATTGCTCTCTGCGCAACCCAAGCCCTTGGCCGAGCCCCCATCTCTCTGTGAGCCACCGTCTCGACGAGCTCGAGCACACTTGCATCCTCTTCGGCGAGTTCCACGAGCCGTCGACCTCTTCCGCGGCTTCCGCCATCACCCGTGGCCGATCCCTACCCTTGCTTGTGAGTCTCCTTCTCCCTTTCCTTCTCTTTTATTACAATGTAAGTAAATGAATATGTTATGTGCATATTAATGTGATGTGTGTAGGTGTATGTTTATGTGTGTGTGTGTATATATATATATATTTATTTATTTATGTATATATGTATGTATGAGAGAGAGAGAGAGAGAGAGTGTGTGTGTAAATGTGTATATATGATGTGTAAGTGTGAGTTAAATTTTGTGTATGGGTATATTTGTGTGTGGATGTGCGCGTAAGTATGTGTGTGTATGTATATTGTGCGTTTGTGTTTTTGCATCTATATATGTATATGTAGTGTATATGAGAGAGAGAGAGAGAGTGTGTGTGTGTGTGTGTGTGTGTGAACGTATGCTTGTGTATACTAGCGTGAGTGTGTGCACGTGTGTGTAGGTGTGCATGTGTGGGTATGTATATATATAGTGTGTATGTATGTGTATACTTGTATATGTATGAATGTGTGTGTACATGTATGTGTCTATATGCACGTGTATGTAGAGTGCATGTGCATGTGTGGGTGTGTGCATTATGTGTACGTGTGTCTATGTGTTTTTGGTTCCATGTTGTAGCAATTATGGACTCACTCGTTCGATCTAAACTCGGTAACAGGAGATTCGGAATGGTGTTCACTTTGGACCCAGTAGCCAGACGATTCGGAGACTAACTTGCGAGATGATTCGAGGTCCATATCGGTTTGTGCAGTGAAGACCATGCGTCGATTCGGATTCAAAACTGCATCATTTCATGTGAGTGTTTACTTGTGTGTTATTTCTTATTTACCGTTGTCAATTGGTATTTGTGTTTTACTTGTATTATTTCATGTGACCATCTGATTTATTTTACCAGTATGATTATGCATATCATTTCACAAGATATTAGTGAGCGCCCACTTTAATTCCGTAGTTGATTTGAGCATTTCTCCGTGTCATTTTATATGTTGATGCTTACCACTTTTGACTTTGTATTAGTTGTGGTATATCTTACACTGGACTTGATCTTTAATTGACCTAGTTGTGATTATTGACTCTATATCTCCAATATTCTCCATCTGATGTCAGTTAATAACTATCAATTGTCAGATATTAATTATCAGTTGTTCAGTTATCAGCTATTATAGACATCATCAGTTGTTGGAGATATCCGGTCACTATTTCATTTTAATAATAATTTATATTGTTGCTTGTTAATAAAAGACATCATAACCTGGGAAAAGGGGTAATTGCCCGATATGCATGTCGTGTATTTTGAAAGAACTAGTTATGGTATACCAAGTTTAGGTTCCACCATGGGGAACTAAGTTAGTACTGGCTACCTAGTTACTCAGTTCTCAGTTATTAGGGCTATGCTCGGACTATGGTGCTACACCAGTTATTTTTTTGCGTGGGGTTATGGTCTTCAATTATTAGGGCTTTTCCTGTATTACAACGCCACATCAGTTATTCTTTTGTGTGAGACTGTGATCTTCAGTTATTAGGGCCTTGCGGTCCGTCCTGCTTCAGCGCCAGGAATGTTAGATCGTGATACCGGGCATGCACGATACCCTTCAAACTATATTAGCAGGGAGTTACAATAATGATAATCTTATTTGATATGTGGTAAAATGGCTGTGGTATGAGACACAACTAAGTACTACATTAGTTAGGTTAATAATAACCAATCAGACTAGTGACATATGCTAGGTTACACTTCTTGACATTAGTTGTTTTCTTTTACTGTAATATGAGTTATATTTCGTTCATAATCTTGTTCATGATTTTAATTATTCAGTTATCTTTTATTTACAGCTTATTATGTTATTATTATGTACACACTGTTTATATGCACGAGCACATTCCATTTTCTTACACACTCATTGGGTTGCTTTCTGAGACTCTGAATTTGCACGTCCAGATTGGATGCTTTCTTCTATTGATCAAGTGTTTATTGAGATCGTACGCTACGTAAGGACCCGGGAGTTTCCTTCTATTTGATTATGATATTTTTGCTTCTCCTTTATTCATATTGTTTCCTGATTCTCCGTATATCACTATAAGTTGTTATTTCATCTCTGTGTTTATTTGTATGGATGCTTATATATGATATTGCAGTGATAATGATTCATTTTATTAGATTTATGTAGTTTGTTCGGGTTACTTAAGGCTTATCGCGTATACGTGATGTATCTTCCTTGCGTATATGCATCGCCGACTCTCATCATGTCTCCACTCTAGCGTATTTTGAGAAGCGGGGTGTGACACAACTCGTTGAAGACCGACGATTTTCTCGCATGAGAGCTACAATGACACTCAGAGAGAACTGCTGGGATGAGCCGCTCATAGCAATATTGGAAAGTGATTTAATGGACGCTCCTCTTCCTAGTCAGGTAGTCTCTCAAGTCTGCAGTGGGAGATAACTTTAGACTCACGTGAGTTGTGATCTCCCATGATGGGGGTCTTGCGTTTCTAAAATAAAATATGGAGGTTGCGTTCTGGTGCAGTCACATGCTGAACACGAGTCTCGCGCTTCTGAAGTGAAACACGGAGATCGCGTTCTGGTGAGCCACACGCTGAACACGAGTCTCGCGCTTTTGAAGTGAAATGCGGGTCTCATGTTTTGATGAAGGAACATGCTGAACGCGGGCCTCGCGCTTCTGAAGTAAAACGCAGAGGTCGCTTTCTGGTGCACCCACATGCTGAATGTGAGTCTCGTGCTTTTGAATAAATGAAGATCTCACGTTTTGGCACAACATAAGGTTGAACGTGACTCTCTCATTTTGGCATTGAGATGCATGACTCATCCTTTAGCGACTGTCGCGTTTGAACGCGAGTATTGCATTTCGAAGCAGGAATGCAGTGTCGCGTTTGATGTAGACAGAGCTGTCTCTACCTTTTGGTTGCTGTCGGTGAGTACAACGTCTTCATCGATGATCAGCAATGGCCTGCTTCGTAGGAATTGTTGTGAACCCCCTGCAAACTGAGTTTGCTTTGTCTCGAGATGAGTATGACGGTGAGATTGATCTCTGCCATTGTGTTGGCCTTGAGCCGCAACACTGGTCTAGCAGGTCTCTTTAGAGACTTCATCACAAGCCGTGTTGGCTCTAAGAAAGATTGCTCGGACTTCAAGAGAGATTGAGCTGTTTGCTTTATTTAAAAAAATGTACGGTTAGCTTCCAAAGAAGCTCTTCTTTGAGAAGCCTTTGAAGAGACTTGAGAGCGAGTCTCACTTGAGACTTTGCAGCACTGCCCGCGTGAATTTAGGGCTAATTGAGCCAGCAGAGAAAAGTTGTTCAAACTTCTCTTGTCGAATTCGACGATGAGCGATTCGATAGTTGATCCGAGAAGCTTGAGGTTGACTTACACTGCAGCCTTCTCATCGGTAGAGAAAACAGTCCCTAGCAGAATCACCATCTTTTATTCGTCAAAAAAATTGAGCATGTAAAATTCTCTGAGTGGATGAAAATTACAACAGATCGAATCGATTACAAAAGAGGGAAGAGTTTTTGAGAGAATCTCCCCTTTATTTAATGTCGGGTTCTTCGTGTAGCGATGGAGAGTGATTCTTTTTCTCCGTTGATGAGCCGAACTAGAAGCTTAATCTTTAGATTTTCTCGCTCTTATTGAAAGCACACTGGTAAAATATAAAACCTTAATCAGTGGCTGAAATCTTAAAGAGATTTAACTTGAACTCAGCAAGTTAGAAAAAGTCTCCTCTTTTCTTCTCTTGAATCCTCTCTTCCATACAATGTGTGTTCAACAGCCTTATCTGTGGTTATCCAGCTTCAGAACTCAAGCATCAAGCATGCCTCTTTGTCCTCAACCTCCCGGGGCTATGTTTTAGCTATTATAGAAGATTTTGGGTGACCCTTAAATCTCTCCATAACTCCCCATTAAGTGAAGAAAATATGGGTGTCACTGACCTAGTTAGTTCATGTCTGTTACAGTAGAAACACGAGTCTCATGCTGAACGTGGACCTCACTTTGACGTTAAAATGTGGAGCTTGCAGGCTCACATTTGTTGAAACAAAGAGTTTGCAGACTCGCATTTGATGTTTGTACGCGGAGCTCACAGGCTCGCATTGGAAACGCGAAGCTCACAGACTTGCATTTGAAGCTAGAACGTGATCTTTATTGAGGTTCGCATTTGTGATTGAAACACGATCTTCGCGTTTGATGAAGGAATGCGAGCTTCGCATTTGTGATTGAAACGCAACCCTCTCGTTTGGCGTGAGGCTTTCCTCTGAGGTCTTGTCGTCAGTATTTAAGAGAGCCTACATTGGTCGACCGACCCAAGTGCACAGATACTCATGTATCAATGTGCATAATTGGTCGATCGCTCTATCGATGGAGTCAGTGTACAAAACACTTAGCACAATTGGCGGTCGACCGACCATGCCCAAAAGTCATAATAAATAGCATTTATTGAAAATGAACTTATTTTTAAATAATTTATATATGTATAAAAAATATTTTGGCAACATATGGGTATTAGAAACATGTATATATTTGTTTATAAAAATATGAGAAAATATTGACATGTTTTAATAAATATTTTTGGAAAACACGTTTAAATACAGAAAAAAATCAAAGACTTGATTTTGAAATCTTGTGCGTGTATAGATCTTGAAAGTATACTTAGAGGGAGTCAATAGATGTAATGCTAATCTAATAACAAACAATATGAAAATTTAAAATGAATGATGCAAACGGTCAACTCAAAATAAGGAGTGAAGTCAGATTCTCCATGAAGGGCTCTATAAGTTCTCATCTATATTTCTCTAAATTCAAAGTTGAGGTGCTTAATTGCCTTCTTATTGAGATGAGTGAAACTGAAAAATAAGAATGATGAATATGATGGAAGCAATGAATAGCAGATGCAAGACAAACACAAGTGCAAGCAATAGCAATAGAGTAAGAACAAGAGAAAAAGCAATCACAAACAGAACAGATTTGTTTTGAGCTTCAAGCACAAAGCTCTACGTCCCCGCCTTCACCGCGTGAAGGATTTCACTATCTATTAAGGATCTTTTCGCAAAGAAGCTTCCACACAGAAACCACAATGGTCTACAGAAGATCAAATTACACAATTCCAACTCTCAATCCTCTACACAAGAGGTAGCACAAAGTAAATCAGGTTTACAAGCTCTTGGTAACCACAAAGATCACAAACAGTTTCTTATACAACTTCTTGTAGTATAGAATAAGGAGTGAGCCTCAAGAAGTTTGTGAGAGAAAAAATTCAGTTGAAATGAATGAATTTAAGAGCTAAAAACTTGCAGAAATTTGTTTGGAGATGAGAGCACTTGAAGTAAGAAAACTAAAAAATTTTCTCGTTTGAATAAACCAGAATTTTCAAGAATTTTCACAAAAATAATGTTAAAAATCTTATTTAAGCCTCTCCTAATGAGCTATATATATATATGCAAGTGATAAACACTATCAGAAGAGCCTATCAGGTCATTAGGAGGAAGATTAAAACCTAAAATGGGTAAAAATTCCGTTGTAGAATAAGTAAAAATCTCAGATTTTGAAAACTAGCAGTTACTGTAACTTTGCCAGAATATCAGTCGACCGGCGGTCGACCAGGAGTTCAAAACTTTGAACTAGTCATTAGGCATCGGTCGACCGCCTGGTCGACTGAGACAAAACCGAGAATCGGGTGTGACAGTCAGTCGACCGTTCGATCGACCGCTAGGTTTGCCTGTCGACCAGTCGGTCATCCGACAAACGTGCACAACATGCACAAGCAGTCACCCCAAATCAACCACAAGCTCCGTTCGACTAACCTAGCCCAAAACACATTTTTCAGATAATTTTTGGAATCAAGTTCAGTTTTAAATATTTGTATTGGCTTAAAAGGTACTTTGGGAATACATAGGCTATGAGATACATGATACAGACATGATATATAGACTTAGAAAAATATGAGACATGTGTCAAATACCAAACTTTATAAAATATCAAATGAAAAAAACTAGATATGAAAACTTGTATTTGAAAATTTATATTATTGTGTGTGACTTTTTGAGCATCAATTTTACATTCTATACTTTAACAATCTATTTTTCACATAAGTTCAATATGTCTTCAAGCAATCTTCAAGCGGTCTTCTTCAAAACGTCAATCTTGATTGTCCTACTTTGAATACCATCTTTGAGTAAATTTGAAACTTCAAAATCTTCTTATTGTGGAAGAAACACTTTGAATCCTCTTGAACCCTGAAAAATACTGAAACACTTGAACTTGATTAGTTCCAAATAATTTTATGTGGTTTGTAATCATCAAAACAAAACGGAGAGTGTATTCTTGGGCCAACCATCTCTCCTTTTTGATGATGACAAAATACATGAGTTATTGAAGTTAAAAAAAATATAAGAAGCTTGAAAAGTCGCCCTAAAATTATACTTATCTATCAAGATCAATTAATCATGACTAAATAATATACCAGTTAAAAAATTAAGTCATATACATATTTAATAAAATGGTCAATGTAAATCAATATGCATATATATGCCATTCTCCTTCTATGCCTCCTTCCACCAAAAATTTGATGTAATGAATAATAGATTTAGAAATTGCATACAAACATAGAATAAGTGAATATATAAGAGAAAGGCTCATTATAACAAAACATGCTAATTTTTCAAAAACTATTTTAAAAAAATGATTCTACAAGCTTTATATAAAAACATTAATAGATTAATAGATCATGTATATATAATGCTTCTCCCCTTTTTATAATACTGTCTTTTACAAATACTTCTCTCCTTTTTATCATGCATAAAAAAGGAGTAAAACAAGAGACCAAATTTTTAAACAAATGCAAGTATAAATGTGAGAAGAAAACTACGTAAACAAACATGGAAACCAATTTTGACCGACACTAATGAAAAATTTGAAGAATTCACAATGCAAACATTCAATTTACCACAAATGAATGAAATTCTATTATAATCAAATGATTTAGTAAAAATGTCTACTAGTTGAAAATCTGTAGAAACATAATTAATTTCAATATCTCCTTTCTTTTAGTGATCTCTAAGAAAGTGATATCGAATCTCTATGTGCTTGGTCTTACTATATTGATTTACATTCTTGGTCATATGAATGATGCTAGTATTATTAAAAAATATTTTGATATGATCATAATGCAAATTATAATGAAGGAGAGTATGTTTCATCAAAGGACTTTAGCACAATAAGTCCCGACCACAATATACTCCGCCTCAGCAGTTGAAAGGGCTATGTAATTTTGTTTCTTAAAAAATCATGAAACAGGGCAATTGCCTAGAAATTGAAAAGTTTTACTAGTATTTTTCCTATTCACTCTACAACCAGCATAGTCGGTATCTGAAAACTCGTCATTGAGAATTGTCTGATCTTCGGATACCACAAGCCTATTCCAATAGTACCCTTAAGATATCTAATAATGTGTTTAACCGCAATTAAATGAGACTCTTTAGTACAAGATTGGAAAAAACACGCACTAAACATAATATCCGGTCTACTAGCCGTCAAATAAAGTAAGCTACCAATCATGTTACGATAGAGTTTAATGTCAACGTTTTTATCTTGTTCATCCTTATCATGCTTAGTTGTGATAGCCATGGGTGTCTTACTAATCCTTGCATCTTCAAACCCATACTTCTAGATAAGTTTTCTTATATATTTGACTCAATTGATGAAGATTCTATCACTCTTTTACTTGATTTGAAGTCCAAGAAAGTAGTTGAGCTCTCATATTATACTCATTTCGAACTTTCTTCATGCATGATTCAAATTTTTTATAAAGCTTTTCATTAGCAGATCCAAAAATGATATCAACATCATATATTTGCATAATTAGAATATCATTTTCTACATGCTTTGTAAATAAGGTAGTGTCAACTTTGCCTTGAACAAAATTACTTAGAATAAGAAAACATGAAAATCTTTCATACCAAGCTCCTGAAACTTATTTTAAACCATATAAAGCCTTATCAAGTTTTAAAAAAAAAATCCAGATGTGTCGGATCAACAAACCCGAGGGGTTGTTCAACATACAAATCCGTTAATAAAACCATTCAAAAAATGCACTTTTAACATTCATTTGAAATAACTTGAAATCTTTGAAAGAAGCAAAGGCAAGTGTCATCCGTATGGCTTTAAGCCGTGCTACGGGTGCAAAATTCTCTCAAAATCAATACATTCGATCTGGGTGTAACCTTAAGCCATTAACCTAACTTTATTTCTAATAACATTTCCTGGCTCATCCAACTTATTCCTAAAAATCTATTTGGTACCAATGGTTGGCCCATCTGGGGCCTAGGAATAAGATGTCAAACTTGGTTGTGCTCAAATTGATTTAGCTCTTCTTGCATTGCAAAAAACTAATATAAGTCTTCCTCGGCTTCAAGGATATTCTTGGATCAATATGAGAAATGAATGTATAATGACCACAAATATCATGGAATTTGAAGAGAGTAGTTTTCCCCTTGGATACATCACCTATGATGAGTTCCTTGGGATGGTTTGTAGCATATCTCCAATCCTTTGAAAGTGGTTGAGTTGGCTCCACTTCAACTTCTTGAACTTCACCATATTCATCATCTTTTGGCTTGTCTTCTTCTTGCATTGGTGAGTTCTTAAATAATATTTTCTCCATGTCTTCACCTAAGAAATCAATTTCTAAAATATTCTTCACAAGAGCATCAGATTCTTCAAACTTGACATGTATAGACTCTTCAATAGTCAAAATTAACCTATTAAAACTTCTATAGGCCTTACTAATGTGTGAATATCCAACAAATATAGCTTTATAACACTTGGCATCAAATTTGCCTAAATCAAATAATAATATAAATAATTACAAACTACAAATAAATACGGGACTAAATCAAAAAATATTATCGAAAAATCAGAACACGTATCTAAGTACGTATTCTGGGAATGGGTGTTACATTCCATCCACCTTACAAAAATTTCGTCCTCAAAATTTCTATAAGGAGAAGATGAACACAGAAAAAATAGGAACGAGTATTATACCAATTAAGATATGAATAACTAATGTAATGCTCACAAATTGTCTAAACAATAATCTCGAGTCCTAGACATCTTCTACACTTCCGTCATATAAAGCTTCAGACAGTACCATATATTACTGACCTGATATCTACTAATAAAAGAATACTGCTATAATTTCAGTAGGCTAACCCTCTCTGAATAATATGAAATGATCTGTCTTCAAAACTAGCTAAACTTTCACTACCTGAATTCGGTTGGAATTGATGGAGATTTTACTTCTTTCAAAAAGACGAGACCCGAGAATACGATACTACCTGTTCAGAAGTAATACTTACTCCGTTGAGCATGAAGCTGCTCTGGACGGTCTGTAATAAGATTGCTAGATGTTATGCATGTTCTTTGTTACTCTTGAAGTAGACTATAAATCATAGATAAAGAAAACCTGGTAGAACTGATCGCAGTTAAATAACGAAAACACAATAATAATGAGTTCTAAATACTGGGCGTTGATTACCCTGAAAGGTATAACCAGAATTTATAATAACTGTAAAGAGTCCTGAATACTATTTTTTGGATAATAACCTGATTGCAGATCAATTCTGAGATTAAATGAGCTCTGTGAAATTGATAGAAGAGATTGTGATCGCTCCTAGAATAATATAAATAGAGAATACCACAGCCCTGTCTGGCAGAAGTCCTAAATCTGGTAATTCATTTCATGCTGATGTTTCTTATGCATAGGTATAGTCTGTCTGATAATACAAATGATGACTACCTCACTTTCTGTACTAATCCCCATAGAATATCCATACATATAAGGATAGAATATGAAACCAAAAAATTATCCGAAATAAGGCAATACGATGTACTGGAATCAAAGAATGCCAGAATGGGGTGAGAATAAACTACATCTTACCTGTCGCTACATCTCTCGTCTACCCATATCTTAGTTGGTAAAACGATGACGGGAATTGGAAAGTGAAAAGATGGAAGGGTTCAAGAATTAAGGTGAGGATGATCAAAGGGAATAGATAACTTTGGATTTTGTAGTGGATTGTATAACCAGGCGCCTGCGTTCCAGTTGCAACTTCTTTACCCATTAATTTGCCGACTAATTGTACTACGGATATCAGAGTCTGGACTCTAGTACCATCCTGTAATGCCCAATCCCGCGAGTACGGAGATGTTACTATGATGTATATATGCAGGGTAAAAATATCCTCACATACATAGGTGCAAAAGTAAGATACAAGAAGATTTACAAGTATGAATAGTACAAAATAACGCTCACGAGTTATAAAAAGAAACTCGAGAGTCAAGCAGGGGGCCTAGAAGAAAAGGACCCCGAAGGTCAACCGCTATGATTTACTACACTACCCGCTGCGCTACTCTGATCAACTAGAAGTCCCATCACGGTCTAAGTTCTGGGATATAGACATGCAGATCTAGGGGAGTCAGAAAGCTACACAACAAGTTGTTGGTTCCGAGATGATACCAATTATAGGATCTAAAAATACGTCAACACTCACCAAGATATTAGTGTTAATATAAATAACTTGCATAAAAGGAAATTAATCACAGAAAAGAAAGCAAACACAAACACAAGTGATTTATCCTGGCTCGGTCTTCTTGACTTACATCCAGTCCCCAAGCCACCCGCTTGAGATTTCCTTTAACCTTTGATTTTGTACACCCAAAATCGACACCTTGTATACCACTTGACAAACCTCCTTTGCCAAATGTGTACAACTCTTCTTACAAACCAAGAAGACCACAACACCTTATACAACCTCTCTTCAACCCAAAGACGCTCTTGTATAATCCTTCTCTTTGAGTGATTACAATCAATTCTATAAGCCTTAAATGTTGGAACCTATTTCGATGAAGACGTTTGTGAAGATCAATCATTTGGAGCTCTAACACATGACGAATCAAGAGTCCGACATGATCAAGATGTCCAAGGAGAGTTGATAAAGTGTGGTTTGTAAAGTTGAAATAGAGTGTAAAAAGCCTTGACACAAACCAACACTTCTTTGGTCCATTAGTCGACTTATACATAAGTCAAAGTCGACTAATCCTTGATGTAGTCGACTAACCAGAACCCAAGTCGACTAATCCTTGTGTCAGAAATTGACCCAACTCTCTGTTTGATCAATTATTCGACCGACAGTACCCAAGTCGACTAATTCATTTTTCTAGTCGACTTATAGAAATCCCCGTCGACTAATCCCTGGTCAAGTCGACTAAGTTGTTAGTTGCAGTCGACTTAAGTAGTTATTCTGAAACTGTTCTTCCAACGGCCACTGACCTACTCGGACTTCTAGCTAAACTAGTCGACTAATAGAAGGAATTTTGCCTAGGTTAGTTCGACTAACTCCATGGGCAAGTCGACTATAGGCAGTTCTGACTGTTGGACAGTTTCTGTTATCTGGTCTTTTGGGCAACGAATTCCAACGTCCTAATGGTTTGAATTGCTCCTGTAACTACCCTAACTTACCCTAGTCTTCAGCTATATAAGGGGTAGTTAATCCAAAGGCCAAATAATAAGATTTTGTTCAGTTTTCCAAAGCCAAAAAAAGTTCTGAAAACCTGAAAAACTGATTTTTAACTTCAGTCTTCACCAAAAAGCCAATTCCTATTGTGAAGTCTTCTGAAGTTTTGTTTCCTATACTGTACCTTGTCCTATACACATTCAGTACCAAGGCTATAGGAAAAATATTGTAATTCTCAAGTGTTCATTGTACACGGGAGGCTTCTTGGTTGAAGAGGCAAGTTGTACAAGATGACCATTGTACACGGAGGCTTCTTGTTGAAGAGGCATTTGTACAAAGGTAAAAGGTATTCTCTTGGTGGAAGAGAAGGGTGTTCTCTTGGTGGAAGAGAAGGTGTATACATTTGGCGAAGGGGATTTGTCAAGTGGTGGTGTACATGTTGTATTGATTTTGGGGTGGCAAGATCAAGGTTAAAGGAAAATCTCAAGCGGGTGACTGGGGACTGGATGTAGGTCACAAGGACCGAACCAGGATAAATCTCTTTGTTTGCGTTGTCAATTTCTGAGATTTGTTTTCCTTTACATGCAAGTTATTTATTTTGTTTATTTACTTAACGCTAATCCTTCTAGTTTTAGATTTGTGTTGACTTGAGTTATTTCAGATCTATAGTTGCCTACAAGAGATAATTCCGCATATAGTCCTTATCTCAACGATCCTACATTAATCTGTATGTGATCGTGAACAAGGTCTCTTATAGGCAGACTCTCAGAAATCTTCATTAAAAGATTAGAATTTGAGTAAGAAATGAAATTGGAAACAGTTTTCTGAAAAATAGATTTTTAAACAGAGTTTTTTGGGCAGCAAACTATTGATTTGAATTGGTGTATTTAGCCTAGGACAACATTCTTATTTATAGCTGAAACCTATAGTCATTAGGGTAGTTATCAGGACAAATTGAATATTGAAACATTAGATAAAACACCAGAGATCAGAAACTGTCTAACAGAAAGAAACTGCCATTAGTCGACTTGAGTCTATGGGTTAGTCGACTAGCTAGAAGAACAATTTTTGCCTATATTAGTCGACCAATAATAGTCGACTGTAAAATGGCAAGTCGACTATAGAATGGCTGATACAAAAGACATATTTTGAAAACTGAAATTAGTCGACCATATGAAGATATTAGTCGACTACAACTGATTTTAGTCAACTAGGAAAAGTATAAGTTGTCTATAGTTTGTATGCAGGATAGAACCAGAGAGTTGGTATCTTTTCAGGACAAAGTTAGTCGACTACATAAAATATCAAGTCGACTATACAATGTATAAGTCGACTAATATGGGTGTAAGTCGATTAATATGGCTTATGATGTGTGTGTGTGTTCAAGGCTTATAACATTCCAATAAACATTACAAAACACATCTATAGCCATTGTCTTTGAGATGTGATGAGCATGTGAAGCATGTAGAGCTCTTGTATAAGCTTGTGAGATAGAGCTCCAATGAAATGGCTTCACAAATGTATCATCAAAAAGTTTCAACATTCTCTCCATTTTTGATGATGACACTTAGTGTGCATGACAACCCCCCTGCAAGAATATGTTATATGTTCTCCCCCTGCGTAGAACAGGTTATAACAAATATGAAAAAATATGTGTTCTTTCCCTACAAAAAATATATATCATAACACACACTTATATATGATAAATGTTTGAAATATTTTTCTATCAAACTTTTTATATGGTACCTGAAAGATAAACATTAGAATGGTACCAATCATAAATAAGATCAAAGCATTAACTTTTAGGAATCCAAACCCAATTTGAATTTGGTTTTCATCTGTTAGTATACACATAATTGCAAGAATTGCATATAGAATTTATGTATGATGTAATATAAGTATTTTTATCAAAAATGCTTAAGTTTTTAGGAATCCATATGTACTTGTTCTTAATTTCTTTTTGAATAATATCAGTATTTCTTTTCACAAAAGAATTATATGGATTATGATTCTTGTTACTAACATGTGTAGATTTTCCACTCTGATTTAAGAATGTAACGCCCCGATCCAGGCGGATACGGAGACATTACTGCAACGTATATACGCAAGTCAGAATACCTTCACGTATATACGCTAAGCATCAGTACAGGCAAGAATCAGAGTACGGAAGCAAGTGGTGCATTTATACATTCCAATACATGAGTCCAATTACAGAGTTATCACCAGAGGTGATCCAATATTACATGGATATTACATCACTGATATGCGCAATTGCGAGATACAAGCAGATGTACATGGATGATTAGTATCAAGGCCTCACGAGTTTATAAAAGGAAAACTCGAGAGGCACACAGGAGGCCTGGAAGGATGGAGCTCTGAGCGGTCTGCTGGAGATCCACGCTACCGCTTGCGCCACTCTGATCAGCAACAGGGGGGAAACCACACGCTCCAAGCTCCAAAACCTGGACATGAGGATCCAGGGAGTCAGATGAAAACTCCCCAGGCGAGTGGTGATACAAAAGGCCAAGTGGCGAGCAAGGATAAGCACAAGTGTATCGATAAAACCGAACCATAATCATGTATAGAAAACTGTGTCGTGAACAAGAGCATGTATAAGCAGGTGTGAACAGGTATAGCATGATAATCATAAAACTGGGATCCTGTTATAGAACCCGATGAAAGCATTTGTGGAAAAACACATAGTCGAGTCAACTATGGAGTGCATGGCAGGCATAAAAGAGTCACAACAGGAATACATAGCTGGAATCATAACAGGGATAACAAGAGTCATAACAGGCATCACTCGATATCTCCTAAACTAATATAAAACCGATAAAAACGATAAAACCGAGTAAAAACCGATACGAGCAAAACCAATCGTACACTTAGGTTAGGCTCCATGAGACTAGTACATCGAGGAATAATCCAAACAAGGAAACCCTCATCTATATACTTTATCTCATGTCACCGTAATCCAAGCGCATACGACCGCGGATCAAAACAACACAACAATTCTCAAGCTTATTATTATTATTATTGGGGCCGTCTAAGTTCCAAGCTTCAGTATGTGTCCCATTCCACATACTTCCACTCACAACTTATATAGCCAGTTATTTGGAACTGATTAAAGTTCGATGAATCATGTTCTGGATGGGCCCCGTACATGCCCGGGACAACGGTTCAGGAGTATCCGGTGCTGAGCCGGAAGTCCGCTAGGTACCACGGGACTTATGGACGCCCGAACAGGAATAGAGTATCGCAGATCCATAGAAATAGGCCTAGGGCGTGTGCATACCCGGCAGGAATAATCAGGAGTAGGGGTGCCAGTACACCCCACGGAATCCCTGGTGGCCGCCAGGAGATCCCAAGTGTTTGGCCACGCGTGACTCGATAGTGCCACCCATGAACATGATTAATCAGGGCCCATCAGTTTCCCCCAAACCAGGTGCAAGTTGTTTATTATAACTTTCAATATTAACAGGTTACGGGAATAACTGGTCATGACAGGAATGGTCCTACAGATTCAAGAGGTGGCCCCCACAGATTCAAGAGGTGGCCCCCACCGGGTACGGTTTGGGCACTTGTTCCATGTGGCACTTTGCTCTGAGGGGATGGATTCTAGAGGTGGCCCCCACAGATTCAAGAGGTGGCCCCCACCGAATATGGTGTGGCACTTTGCTCCGTGCGGCACTTAGTTCCATTCAGGATAACAGGTCAGGATTCCCGTAATGTGATAACCAAGAGTCAAGTATTAAATTAACAGGGGTACATAACAAGCATAACAGGAGTCAGGTAACCAATCATGTCAAGAGGTTGATATTAATCTGGTGGCAAGTCATGTCATAACAAGGGTCTTGCCAAGTAGTAGCATGCCAGGTGATATACATGTGTTAAATGGTATCATGTAATGACAAGTAGTATAAACAGGAGACAGGCATTAGCATGTAGTAAAGCAGTAGCTGAGCACAACCAAGCGGAGCTGAGCAAGCTGGAATACAGACAGCAAACAGGATTTATCCCTGGAGCGTCGTCTGCAAGGTTACCGGAACAACTCGGCTTGAAGTGCGAGTAGGAATCCGGCAGCATCCCGCCTAGACGATTCTAGAGGTAAAGCGCTGAACGCTGGTCATGATAACCAGGCGAAGCCGAAAGACCTGACGGTCCCAATCACGTCTCTGACGAGATAGTGAGGAACCGGAGGCTGAATAACCAGAGACCATGCTGCGGGCCCCAATCACCTCTCTTTCGAGATAGTGAGTGACCGGAGGCTGCATAACGGGAAGACCTGCCGGCCCAATCACGTCTCTGACGAGATAGTGAGCGACGACCGAGTCTGCAAGCTGAGAGACCTGAATGTTAGTACCACATGTAATAAAGCAGCAAGTACATCATATGCATAGTATATGTAGTAGGGATGTGAAACTACCCCAGTACAAGCATTCGTCACAGAGCAATACATGTCCAGTCATTGGCACTCGGCATACACAAATACAGGGACTCAGCCCAATACAGAATACATGAAATGAAATACATATCGACCCGACGAAGCGGGAAACCCAAATGGAGGCGAGAGCGAGAACACTCGCCTAAATCACCGGAAAGCCGAAAAAGGTCCGAAATCCATGGAACTCGGGACGCGCCATAATTATGAAAGGAGAGAGTGCACAGGAAGACGCGGGTTTTGGAAGTGAGACGCGAGGGTCGCAGACGCGGAGTTAGCGTCGCGAGAATAACAGACACGGGAATCACAGACGCGGAAATAGCAGACGCGGGGTTCGCGTCGCAAGATGCCTCAAACGCGAGGTCTGCGTTCAAGTGCGGACGCGAGGGAACGCGGACGCGGACGTGGTTCTGCGTCGCGTTAATACAAGAAGAACACAAACGTGGGAAATCACAGACGCGAGGATCGCGTCGCGATGGTGTCATAAACACGGGGTTCAAGTCCCGTGTCCATGAAGGAAATGCGGACGCGAGTATAAACTCTGCGTCACGCCAATACAGAAACGCGCGGAGCGCGTTAAGGGATTGCCCAGACGCGGGGTTGAGATCCGCGTTAGGAAAGTCTTGGCGAGGAAATCACTCGCTGACGAGATTCCTTTGTTGCGCCCGAACGAAGGGAAGTTCGGCCCCAATCCAAAAGGAGGGTACCGGCCCTAAGTCTTGCCAACGGAGGAGAACGCGGCTCCAATCCAAAAGGAGGGAACCGGTCTTCGAGTTTTGCCAACGAAAAGAGCACGGCCCCAATCCAAAAGGAGTGGCCGGCCGGCTAGAGGAGATGGAGTGATGTGGTTTGTGTGAGGATTTTGATGGTGGTGGTATTTTTGGAGAAGGTAAAGGAGAAGGTGGAAGCTTTGGAGTTTGTGGTGGTTTCCATGGAGATGAAGGAGGTAAGAAGATGAAGGTAAGGAGTTGGAGAGTGTTGTAGTGGTGGTTGTTGTGGTGGAGATGAAGGAGGAGTTGGTGGAGGTTAAGGCTTTGTGAAGAGAAAGAAGAGAAAATGAAGTGAAATGGAGAAGAAAGAGTATTTATAGGATTTGAGTTTGTAAAGTGATGCAAATAAATAACGGAGAGGGGGTTTTTTTGCAAAATGGGGAGATGAGGTGACTCTCTTGGCCACTTGGCTTGTTGTGATGATGAGAGAGAGTGGGGTGTCTTGGAAATGACAATTTGAAAGGAAGCATTTAATGAGAGAGAGAAGGGAGGGTAAAAATGATGATGCACTCCATATAAGACAAAAAGCAACCAAGGGAAGAGTCATGCGTTTCTCCCTTACAAAACGCAGCACACAACTTTGCGTTTAAGCCAAATGGCTAACGAGGGAATTAAAGTGGCGTTTAGGGAAAAGCCAAAAGCTGCGTTTTTCAACAGAGGAGAGAGAAAGTCATGATAATTGATGGGATTTGATCTGAAGTGCATTAAATGCGGAATGGAGAGGATCTTCACAATAAATGCAAGATCCCAGGTTGGTGAGATCTGCGTTTGAGGAAGGAGATAGAAATGAGAAAAGACAAAGTGGATATATTGAACAGTCTCCTCGGTATCTGGGAAAACACCGGAAAGCCCAAAATGAAATAGTTCGAAAGTCTCCCAAAAATTCTCAAAATCATAAATATTATAAAATGATTTTTGTGAAATCGGTTTTCAAGGATTCAATCTCATTTTTAAGATAAGAATCATAAGGTCAACCGTCAATCTCGTATACACCCGGATTGGCCGGGTTTTTGATAAAATCTGATAAATCCCCGAAAATGTATTCAGATAGAAATATATGATTTTGAAAAATAATATCTAAAGGAACTTTTAGAAATTTCAAACCGTTTGTAATTAAAAATCCGGGAGTCGGTCAACGATACTGGCCGATACCGGTTTTGAAGATTTTCAACTTAATCCAGAAAATTCCAGAAAATCATATAAAATCTAGAATATTGGAAAACGATGTTTAAAACTAAAATCGGTCAAATCGGAATAACCAGAATGTCCAAACCGAGCAATACTCTGGGATCGGGCCTTCG